>QLPG01008115.1:0-23857 GCA_003314385.1 Gomphus sp. MG54 | reverse complement strand
GAACCAAAGATGCAAGTGCAAAACACAAATGCAGGGGAATAAAATCATGACCCAACAATTGAAAAGCATATATGAGTTTTGCAGTGATAACTCATCAGGGGGGGGTGTTGGGGTATGATTTTATTCCCCTGCATTGTGTTTTATTCTTGCACCTTTGTGTTTCTCTTGTGTGCATTTCATTCCTGCATTTGCGTGTTCTGGCGCTTAAAATAAGCGCCCATAACGACGCACCATTGCACACCTTTGGGTCTTGTCTTTAGCATCCATATTGACAAGCCCCAAAGGTTAGTAGTTACTTTATTACATACATGTCTTTAGCATCCATATTGACAAGCCCCAAAGGCACTTGTTGCTCTGTGTTTCAGTTATCAGTCTGATTAGACCTTCCCTGCCATCAAACCGAGGCCTTTTTGAACCACTGGTCATGTTTTTTGGATTAACCAACTCCCCTGCAACATTCCAGACAATGATGAATGACATCTTCCATGAATTGATCAATGAAGGATGTGTCAGCACCTATATAGATGACATCATGATCTACTCGACAGACTTAGAAGAACATAGAAGGACTGTCAAGCGTGTCTTGGCCCTGCTACAAGAACACAATCTATATCTCAAACCACAGAAATGCGAGTTTGAGAAAGAGAAGGTGGAATATCTGGGATTGGTGGTGAGCGAGGGGAAGGTGGAGATGGACCCAGTGAAGGTAGAAGGAGTGAGCAGATGGCCAGTTCCTAGGATGAAGAATGAACTGCAGCAATTCTTGGGTTTTGTCAATTTCTATCGTCGCTTTATCCAAGGCTTTGCAAGCATTGCCAAACCACTACATGAACTAACAGGGAACAAGCCATGGAACTGGGGACCAGAACAGTTGATAAGCTTCCAACTCCTCAAGGCAGCAGTAATGGCAGCACCAATCCTAGCTTTCCCAACAGATGAGGACCTGTTCCAAGTGGAAGCAGACAGTTCAGACTTTGCCAGTGGTGCAATCCTGTCACAAATGCAACAGGGAACCTGGAAACCGGTGGCCTACATGTCTAAAGCACTCAATGATGTGGAGAGGAATTATGATATACATGATAAGGAGATGCTAGCCATCATGCGGGCATTGGCAGAGTGGAGGCACTATCTGCAAGGGACAATGCAGCCATTTGAAATATGGACGGACCACAAGAACCTAGAATACTTCATGACAGCAAGAAAGCTAAACCTCCGCCAGGCCAGATGGTCCCTTGAATTGGCAGATTATGATTTTATCCTAAAGCATCGACCAGGCCAACTTAACAAGAAGGCTGACCTCCTCTCAAGACGGGAAGACCATAAACAGGGAGTAGAAGGAGATAATACTGGGGTGACAGTGTTGAAGAAAGAGTTCTTCTGAGCAATAAGGGGAGAGCTTAGAGGAGAGGAGGAAGACCTGATGAAAAGAATCAGAAAAGCAAAGAACATAGAGAGCAAAGTCAGAGAGAGGGTGGAGAGTGGAGAAAAGGATTGGAAGGAAGAAGAGGGGATCATCACGTGGGAAGGAAGGATATACATACCAAAGAACAGGAAGCTTCGGGAGGAAATCATTCATCTACACCATGACACACCTACCGCAGGACACCCTGGGAGGTTCAAGACAACAGAGCTCATCCTCAGGAACTACTGGTGGCCAAGGATACATGGAGATGTAAGAATGTATGTGGATGGGTGTAGTAGGTGTCAACAAACAAAGACGTTCCCAGCAAAACCAAGGGGGACTCTAGCTCCAAATGCAATTCCAACAAGGATTTGGCAGTACATATCAGTGGACCTTATCACCCAATTACCACAAAGCCTGGGATATGATGCAATTATGGTGGTGGTGGATAGACTGTCCAAACAAATTAGATTGGCACCGACAAATGGAGAGGTTACATCAGAAGGGATTGCAAGGATCTTTAGAGACACGGTGTAGAGAGACTTTGGACTCCCAGAAGTGGTGATTAGTGACAGGGGATCTCAATTCATCTCAAAGTTCACAAAAGACCAGTATCTGTGGCTGTTTGTCAACCATCAGCAGGATGACTGGGTAGAGTGGTTGCCATTGGCAGAGTTCAGCTATAATGACAAGATCCAAGTGTTGACAGGGTACCCTCCATTCTACTTAAACTATGGACAGCATCCAAGGAAGTCCACAGAGCCACGACGGGAGGCAGAAACAGAGGCTGCAGATGTGTTTGAGAGAAGGATGAAGAAAATAAGAGAGGAGGCAGCAGCAGCACTAGAAAAGGCAGCATCAGACATGAAGAAGTATTATGACAAAGGAAGGCAAGACGTACCACAATATCAAGTAGGGGACAAGGTTTACTTGGAAGGCCTTAATATCACCACCGACCGACCTTCAAAAAAACTAGAAGACAGACATTATGGCCCATTCCCAATTGTGGCAAAAGTGGGAGAACGTGCCTATAAACTGCGACTACCCCCAAATTGGAAGAACATCCATCCTGTGTTTAATACTGTCCTGCTCTGCCCTGCCCGAACACCCACATCCTCCATACAACAAAATCCAACACCCCCTCTGCCAGTGATGACACCAAAAGGAGTAGAGTATGAAGTGGAGGAAGTTCTGAACTCCCGAATGCATAGAGGAGTGCTGCAATATCTGGTGAAGTGGGTTGGATACCCCAGAGAAGATAATTCGTGGGTGCCAAAGAACATGAGGAATGCCAGAAGGAAAACACAAGAGTTCCACAGGCAATTCCCAGCTGCACCCAGGCACATAGACCATATCTTCTACAGACTACCTGAGCATGGCAAGTCAGTGCAATGAGTGCACAGCGGTGAGTGTGACAAGTGCACAATGCTCGGTGGTGGTGGACGCAGCGAGTCAGCGCAACAAGGACGTGGCGAGTCAGCGCAACAAGGACGTGGCGAGTCAACGCAACAAGGATGTGGCAAGTCGACGCTACGAGTACACGATGGCAACAAGCGCAAACGCAGGCAGACGCAATAGATGTGAAGGCACAAACACGGGCAGGTGCAGGTGAAAGGATGGTGCGAGGGCCGCAGGTGCAGGTGTGGTTGTAGGTGCGAGGGCAACGCACCGGTACGCAACGGTGGGTGGGAGCAACAGCGGGCGCGATGCGTGAGCAACGGTGGGCACGACGCATGAGCAACGATGGGTACACGATGGGTACATGACGGTGGGTGAAACACGTGAGAAATGGCAGGCGCAATGCGTGAGCAATGACAGGCACGATGCATACACGATGGCAGGCATGACGCGTACACGATGGCAGGCACGACGCGTACACGATGGTGGGCACGATGCGTACACGACATGCTCAGTGGTGGTGGGCGCAGCAGGTGTGCAAGCGCAAACCCACGCAGGCAGCAGGTACGAGGGCTGCGGGTGCAGGTACGCATAGGAGTGTGGGGGCACGCGCGGGTGCGAAGACGGTGCGAGGGCAGCAGGTGCATGTGTGGATGCAGGTGCGAGGGTGGCGGGTGCGGGTACAGGTAGGAGGGTGGGGGCAGGTGCAGGTGCAAGGACGGTGTGAGGGCGGTGGGTGCAGGTGTGGATGCAGGTGTGAGGGCGGTGCACTGGTACGCAATGGCAGGCGCGATGGATATAGCGTAAACGCCGGGCGTGACAGGTATGCGGCGCGAACCCACGCAGGCGCAACAAAAGGACCGAGTTGCCACGCACACCGGTGCAGCAATGAAAGGATCTGTAAAAGAAAACAGAGTCGCCGCGCACGCCGGCGTGACGAAGAAACGACCTGGGATCGTTGCGCACACCGGCACAACAAGAGAAGGATCCATGGCTAGCAGAGAGCTCCAGAGAGTCTTGATCCAGGGAAGCTGAATACACGCCGGTGCAATGGGAAGACTAACTAACAAGTCTGCGACCCCTGCCTTACCTTCTTCTCACAAAAAGGATGCCCCACCAATCGTGCATGCCGGCACGATGGCTAGGACGAGTGCAGGGGTCGATTACCTTCTTCTCACCACCTCTTTCGGAAGAGACCACGAGTGGGAGGGGCAACGAACGAACGAAACAGGCGCTTATGCCAAACAAACACAAACACCTCCAACCTGGTACATTGGATCACCCAGTAAATAGGCAATGGTCAATGAGGACATTGACCCTAAACAGGGGGGTAATGTCATGATTTCTCTACTCCTCTATCTATTGCTTGTTATTGGACTCCGCTACTCCGCTAGACCATATGTACAGTTCTTAGGTAATTAGTTAAAGCTCAGTCTTGAGCTGGTCAATACACCGACAAGTATCATTGCTCATTTCCTTCTTCTGCTCTCTAGTATTGAAGCTCTTGTTGTTGCTGACAGTCCCTCACAGTTATTAATGCAATAAATTGGATATACAGGGTTGGAATTCACATGACAAGTCATGTGACATTGTGTGAACCTTTTTATAGTTTGTTTATGTGCAAACAAAGTCAAACATCCCTTGTTTAGAACCATGAAGCCTCTCTCTGCTGCTAAAGTTGACTCTATTATCCAATTGTTCAAAACTGGTCATTCTAGCCACTACATCTCCTCTTGCCTTGGTGTCTCTGTTGGCTCTATCTCTACCATTTTCAGGAAACACTGTCCTGATATACCCAAGGCCACTGGTGGTCGCCCATCCAAGATATCCCCCTCAAACATCCACCATATCGTATCGCTAATGCAAAGAGGGAAGATTGAGAACGCAACCCAGGGTACCCAGGTGCTCAAAAACATTCTCAGTGAACCAGTGACATCCAAGACTGTAACAAGGAACCTGAAGAAGGCTGGGATGAAGGCAGTTGTAAAGAGAAAGAAGCCACTTCTTAGTGTTGTGATGAAGGGTGGAAGGAACGGGGCAAGACATGAAGGGAAAAGACAGGATTAGTAGATGTTTACAATGAGTATAAGAATGGAATTACATGATGGAGGATGAAATGCAACCACACTGGGACACATATATGCAGTCTTCAAGGAAAGGATGATGAGAGTTAGAAAGGTTTCCGATTGGGATAGGATCCAGGTGAAGGCACTCACTGTCTATATTGAAGATTTAGGTGCATAGCACAGTTCAGTAGGAGGCACATTTGATGACATGGAGGAACAATCAGAAAACAGGGCATAGTCCCTGCATCTGCATGGAGAACGACACTGCCGCATTAGGAAGCTCTTGTTTTACCACAGTACGACTCATTTACATATAAAACTACATAGCTACGAGAATATAGATCACTTCCAATCCTACCCATTTCTCGATCAATTGAGCCTTGAACTCAGTGTATATTTCAACTAATACTTAGTGAAAGGCATAGGAAGGCAAGGAGGGAGTTTGCAGAAGCTCATCTTGAGTGGACTCTAGAGGACTGGAAGCATGTTGTCTAGTCAGATGAGACCAAAATCAATCAATTGCGGTCAGATAGAAGGAGATGGGTGTACAAAAAGCCTGGAGAGCCTTTGAATGATAAGCTAGTTAAGGGAACACTGAGGTTTGGTAGAGGTTCTGTGATGGTATGTTGTGGGAAGGACCTGGCTATGCTGCTAAAATTGATGGAAGGAAGGATGGGGAGTTGTACAGGCAGATTTTGGATGATGAGCTTCAGGCTAGTCTAGAGTATTATGGTAAAGATTCTACTGACATTATTTTTCAACAGGATAATGACCCCAAGCACATGTGCAAGAAGGCCATTGGGTAGTTTTCTGACCATGGCTATGAGGTCATGAAGTGGCCAGCTCAGGCCCCTGACCTAAACCCCATTGAACACCTCTGGGATATTGTCAAAAAGTGCCTTTCTGACTATGAACACCCCCCTAGTGGAGTGCATGGGCTAGAGAGGATTGGAGTGGAATGGGAGAAGATAGAGCCAGAAGTGTGTCAGAAGTTGATTGAGAGCATGTCTAGAAGGGTGCAGGCAGTGATGAGAGCAAATAGGGGCTTTACCAAGTCCTGATATATACCATTTCTGGTTTAAAAAATGTGAGGGACAAAACCATTCAAATGCTTTATTTTTTTAAATATTTAATATCCCAATGAATATTGAGAGTTACATAATCATCTTAATTGTGACCACAAGTTCGGAAGCAGGGCTATCTCCACTAATTATGTCATATTTTTGATTATGTAATCCTCCCGTTATTTACAGTACAACACAAATGTTCAAAACACTTGAACGGTTTTGTCCCCTACTGTATATGCGGGTGTACCATGTGTATGGCTGCATTAGGCTGGCTTTGTTAAGTACATGACACCGAGCCTTGGTTCACTTGGTCATACTGACTGAACAATCTCTACCATTTAATCCCACACACCAGTGACAAGTCATTCCTCACTAGTACATGGTCTTGGCTCAGCACATTCGGTTCATCACTTGGTCCATTTCCTTTCATCCCATCCCCTCTATTTTTGTTTATTCTTCTATTCCCAATCTTCCCCTTTTCCCACTTTACCTCAGGACATTTTCTATTCACTGATTTTTGGTCCTGACCCTGTTGTTTTATTCAGTCACTTTTTATTGTTCTATTTTTAGTCACACTCCTATTATTTTATGCTCAGCCATGTTCTATTGTTCTATTTGTGTTTATTCTCATTGTTCTATTCTTGTATTTGTGTTTATGCTCATTGTTCTATTCTTGATCATTGTGGACAATACTTCCACATGCTCTCCATACCTTATTATCTTTTCCATATCATACATCACTCTGATTCTCTAGAAGCAGTTGAATTATAGTTTACTTAATTCTGGGAGTCAAACAGAAAATGGGGAAATGGGATAGAAAATTTGTGTAATTATTACTCTAGTATATGTTTTTATTATATGTTAAACCCATCTATGCACGTCCTTTCCCAGAGACCTGTTAGCATTGATGCCTCAATAATGACACGCATGTGACTCCAGTGTAGTACCCATGTGACTTGATACACCTGTGACATGTATTCTGCATATGAGGTGGATATAATAATTGAGTGAGAGGAAGTGAGGGAGAATGGTAGGATATATGAGGGATGCCTCCTTGGCTCCAGCAGATTCCACATCTTGCTTCTATACCTAATTGTCAAGCCCACAATACTGAGTTCCGGTTCACTCGGTAGTACCAATGGAATAACCCTCACCGCTTAATCCCACACACCAGTGACAAGTCATTTTTCACTAGTACGTGGTCTCAGCTCGGTAGATTTGGTTCATCATTTGGTTCACATTCCTCATCCCACCCCCTCTACTCCTTGTTATTCCTTCATTCCCCATCCTTCCCTCCATCTGTTTTCCCTTGGGACATTCACTATTCACTTATTATCTGGACATGACCCTATTGTTTTATATTCGGCCACCTTTCATTGTTCCATTTTTACTCACACTCCTACTCGTTTATTATCGGTCTGTCAAGCTGTCAAGCTTTGGTAATGCCAAAGATGCAGACAGGTAACAGCCAAGTCCTGCAGGCCAGAAGTAGTGGCTTTGGCTTTAACATACTCATGCATTGCGCCCTACTTGCTGTGTGTGCCACCAATTTGGGACAGAGAAAGTACTCGGGGGGTGCCAAAAGTGCTAGCCTGAGTAGAGGACTTTAAAGAGGAAGGAGGAGACAAGGGACCTAAGCCTAGTCGATACCCAGAATGAAGAAGTATGTACATGCATGCCCTACTTATATAGTTTAAGAAGTGACATATGGAATAAGGAATGTGGAACAATAAGGTATGTAGAGCATGTGGGAGTATTGTCTACAAAGAGTAAAATTAGAATGAAGAAATGTAAATGGGGATAGGACAATGTAAAATAGAATAATAGGAATGTGGCCAAGGATAGGACAATAGGGAGTGCCTGACTATAAAACAATAGGGTTGAGGCCAAAGATAAAACAAGGACAGGATGTCCCAAGGTGGGGTGGGTTGAGGAATAAGGAGTGGATGGGGTAGGATTAAGGGATGGTAGAAGGGGCAGAGTGTATGAGGGATAGGGACAAGGAATGTGGGTGGTAGATATGCCGAGCCGAGACTGGTGTACCAAGTGACTTGCATGTGGCATGGGAACTTGTATGTGGACATAGTCTGACTGCTCGGTCGGCACTGCCAAATTACCAGAATCTCAGTACATGTACTTGACACGGTCATATCTCATTGTTTTATTCTCATCTACATCTTATTGTTCTATTCTAGATCATGGTGGACAATACTTCCACATGGTCTCCATACCTTATTCTTTTCTCCATGTCTTATACCACACTTATTCCACGTTCCACTTCTTAACCTATATAAGTAGTGCATGCATGTACATAGTTCTTCAGTCTGAGTATCAACTAGGTTTACACCTTCCTGCTCTCCTTCCCTCTGTCTGGAGTCCTTTACTTGGGCCAATACTCTCAGCATTCTCCCAAGTACCTCTTCTATTCCATATCAGTGGCACACATAGAAATTAGGGTGCAATGCATGAGTATGTTGGAAGCCAAGCCACTATGACTGGCCTGCAGGACTTGGCCAGTTCCCACTCGCACCTTTGGCATTACCAATGCCTGACACTAATAAGTACAACATGGATGTAGATAGTTCTCCATTCTGAATATCGACTTGACATACACCTTCTTGTCTTCCCTGCCCCTGGCTGGAGTCCTCACTTGGGCCGACACCCTCAGCATCCTCCCGAGTTTTCTGTCTCTCTGAAATTAGTGGCACGCACAGAAAGTAGGGTGCAACACACCAGTATGTTGAAGCCAAGCCACCCCAATCAGTTCACAGGACTTGGCTGATTCCCTGCCAGCATCGTGAAGTTGGTACTATTGCAATAGTACTCAGCCCATGCAATGTTGGCATTTTTGGTTCCTGACATGCTTCTAACTTCACTCTGTGAAGTTTTCACTTATTAATATACTTTCTATTTTATATAAAAGAGTAAGTATTTACAATATAAAAACAAGGAATTATAACCATAGTTTTTGCCCCATATCACTAGCCATTAAGCTACACTTATAAAACTATCACTCGCACTCAAACCCAAGGTTAAGCGCTGAGTGCACAGTTCCCTATTTGGGACTAAAACACCGGATACTCGTTGTACATCAAGGCCAGGCCACAGTTGGGTTCCCAATACTATATATTGTTATTATCTATCATTACAATTTATATTTACTTTGTGGAAAGAGTACAAAACATTAAACCGGAGCTTTGGCGCCCTGGCCAGTGTCCCGGAACGGCGCCTAAGCGGATGCAACACCCGGGACTCAGCTCCCAGTAGACTTGCCATAGAACAATATATTCCCTATCAATAAATACAATTGAAATCATAGGGAATTCCAGGGAATTAATCTCATGTTTTTCCAACCCACTCTCCGATATCCTAGTGGGGGAAAACCAAAAGAACCCTCATCTGCCATTTTCAACTACAGTATGATCATAACGGTTTGTGAATAAGATTTTCATAATGGTCCAGTATTAAGGAATTCAGTACCTTAACTTGAACAAATTTCCGTGCAAGACTACGATATCAAGTACTCAATTCTCCCTTCCTCAATCTTTCGAACATTTCACTAATATTAATTCACAATAGCGGCGCTTCTTCTAGTGTCTTTAAGGCATGTTGTGAGTATGAAGTAGTCAAATTTTACATAAATATATCAGAGTGCATAATTTAACGCATGTGGCGTACAGTACGAAAAAGAACCGTGCTAAAGACAGGAATAAGATTGACCTAGAAAACAAGCACACAACAAATTAGACTGATGCACCCCGATAGAAACAATTTTCCTCAACCTTGAAAATATAGATAGCGAAACAATGTTTTCCATGGAACATCTAAAAACTAGAAACCAGCCTCTCTCTCGACTATCTCTTTATCTACTGCGTTATCCAACACGGAATTAGACCTGTCGATGTTGTCGGGAAGCTTGGGATCGGGACTAGATTTTTTCTGAATGCCCGGAAACGGCTTGCGCCAGAACATTAAGGAATCAATAAATTCCTGTGAAAGAAGGGCTAAGGGCAATCAACGGAGATAAAGATCTCGTGTCTACCTTGCTTGAAGCAAATATGATAAATGCAATGAGCGGGCCTGTCACAAAATGGATCAATGCACAAACAAAGGCCATGAATTGCAAAAATCTGTCTGAAGTGACTCACTTGCACCTTGCAGGAAGTCAACCCACCCTGGGATGATGTTAATGCACCTGACTTGGATTTTACAGGCGTGAATATCCTTTATAGTTGTTGTATATGCTCTATGGAACCAAGCACATGAAATTCGGCCCATGTTAGCGTTAGCAAGTTCAAATAGAATCGGAGGCGCAGCAGGGACTCAGAAGAGGTTTCAACACATACACAGCAACGACTAGACGATAAAAGCAAAATATTATGACCCGGAGGACAAGAGACAGTGAGATTCGTCGGGCCTTGTCTGTACAGTTGCGAAGAAGGACCCAGTGACGACAAAGAATGTGGATGATGCACGCTTTTCAATCAATTAACCAAAAGATAAACAGATAACTGAGGAACGCCACCATCAAGAATAAGAGTAAGAATCAAGATGAAAAGCATAATTCCGTAGGTAGTGAAAGCGAAAATTCTAGAGTAACATATCTCAATTTTGATGGTTTACTTAGGTGTGTACATATGACTTACGGGGGATTGGCGGAATTTGTTTGCAGCACGCAGTAAAATGTGTCTGTATAACCCAAGGTGTCGGGCTGTGGGGACGGTAACAGTCATTGTCCGATATAAGTATGGACGATGGCATACAAGCCAGTTACCTGTAGGGCAGGGAGCGAGAAAGCAAGTAGACCTATATATGGAGACAATAAAAGCTATGATCGTCCACAGGACTACCATGAAGACCACTGCTGAGTAGAACTTGTTGGTTGAACACACCGCAGCTCGAGTCCATTGGGCTTGTCTCTTCCCCCAAGGTCCGTAAATACGAGCCCTAAAATCGAGCCAAACCTACATAATGAGAAAGAATTGTGTTAATGATAACTGTCGAGGGTGATTGTATCATGGTGCACGGTTACCTGTATGATCAATGCAAACATGGCCGTGTCCGTCATCACCTGAGCCCCGGTAGTGAGCGCAGCTTGAATCAGGCACTCCTCGTGGCTCATGGATGGAAGGAAATTTTGAGCTGTAAGTCCACTCATGTCTGAGGTAGATGGACCCCTGCGATATAATCTGACATACTCTTGTAAGTAGCTAATTCTCGGGAATATGATAATATGTAGCCAACCCAATTGAGAAAACGATAGCAGAAAAAACCCATGTAATGCAGAAATTGAGGAAAATCAGATCAGGCCTGGGTTTTCGTAGTAATATAGAGACCACGAGGAGGATCGGGATTCCAATGTGACCACCAACTATCTGTAACGTGAAGTATACCAATTGGTCTTGTTTGAGACCTGAGGATCTTAAAATTAATAGAGGCATGGATTAATACTATGTTCACGCACGGGTATCGGCAGAATTTAAGGTATTCAATATTGCAGTGTCGTTCGGTGTAAGTTGGAGTTGCACATCTATCACTGGGGCTCCCTTGAATATACATACGTCTCTGTAGGCTGTTTGGAGACTAGTCAGATATTTTGAATGAAGGCATTATTAGATGCCCGCTATTCCACACCATTCAATGAATGTTGCCCCTCTCCCAAATTAACAAGCGAAGAGAGGTCGCAGAGGACAAACTCGGCGAAGCTCAGCATTTCAAGGTCGGAACATTGACATGGTGGACTTGGAGGAAGCAACAGGCACCCAAAGGCCCCCCATGGTAATTTGAAATGCATAGATGAGCACTCCAGAATTTGTCAGTTGTAGAAGTAGGTCTATACTGAGGCCTGGTTACATTTATTGCCTTTGTGCCGTCGGGAAGAGGGATAGACAGCTCAACTTAACATGGGGATGAGTATTCCGAAGATCATGTGGGCGTATGCACTTACAAACTTGACAGACCGCTGTAGAGACAAAGAGAAATAATGAAGCGATCCATATCATGGTAGCCAGCGGGTGAGAGACGAAAAGAGGCCTAATGACCGATTTGCTTTATACATCATAATTATATGGATAGATCGCGAAAGTATCTCAGTCTCGGTGAGAAGTGTACATCATGTCCACGGTTGGACTTCGTGTTGTGTTGTGAGATTCCTATGTGATGATATCAGCGAAGCTGTTACAACCCAAGAGAATCCCTTTTCCTCGGTCCTGACAACCATGATGCATAATTCCCTGAATCATGAGCCTATACTACTTCCATATGCATATTTTTCCAGCTCAAAATATCCTGATGGTGTAATATGTGTGAAAATAGACACCCTGCTTGGCTCCGCAAATACGGCAGACACAAAAGACTCGACTCGAGTGAGATCCGACGTTGATTCGAGCCGCACTCAGAAATCACACAGGGGAAACGGCACGACATAAACTCGAGTCGTCGGTTTGGCGCAAACTGACAGCTGACTGGATAAGGTAGTTATACAAAGATGAATACCCCATCGATAGGGGTAACGCCTGTCGTCTCAGTGACGCATCCGTGTCGTGGATTGTGAGACATGCAAGCTGCTTTGCGCCTCGATTCAAAGACCACAGTGAAGATATTGAAATCTGAAGGCACAATCATGGTACTAGTGCATGAGCCTGAATTGAGGAATATGGACCATGGGACTGAAAAACTCACTGTTATCCCTGCTTGACAACCACATTCTGGCAGTGTTGGAATTTCGGTGGTGCTGAGCAAGGACCGCAGAAAGAGCAACTGTTTGGCTTGAGCGGAGGTATTGGCTCGTTGCAACAGATGAGGAATTACAAAGCCTGTGTGATTAATGTGACATGGCAACCAATGCACATGCCGAGCGAATTCTTCCAACAGGCAGAATGTACAGCAACTGGGAGAAGCTGTCCATAGTGAAGAATATCACGGGTTCTGAATCAGCTATTGATCGCTTGCTTACAGATAAATCCACGCCTACCCCCATCATTGTGCTGACACCATTACCTGCAGTGGAAGACCATATATCGGACCAATTATTCCAGCCCAACCCAATGTCTGACACAAATGTGCTGAGATTTTCATTGCTACACTTACCATCACAATACTACTTCAGCATGACACTGATAATACAAACTGATCCAAAGACTGACATGGAACACGACCACAAGTGGGAAGAGAGGCGGATGCTGATTATTGAAGTGATGGAAGGAAACGTTTGTTGAGAATACTCATTACTATTGAAACCTATTATTACCACATTTTTTCTTTTACTATTTTTTGACTTATATATCTTTTTCTTTAAAATCTCAAATCCTAGTTACATCCCAATAGCAGATCAATAACAAATATCTCAACGAACTCAGTATTGGTGGTGAATGATGCGGAGACTTAGATTGCTGAAGAAAGAGCAGAGTCACTTGAGAACAGGTGGTGAATTTTCTGTCAAAGAGAGGATTCTCAGTCTCCAGGGATTAATGGCATATTAGCTCATGTTATAAGTGCCCACATGATTAACAATATACAGTAATTACAGAGTTGAAACAAATCTCAAATCACATACGGTGGCAGTCATTGTCCCATAGAAGTATGGACGGTGGTACACAAGCCACGATAGCGTTACCAATAGGGAGGAGGGCGAGAAAGCAAGCAGACAGATGTACGGAGAGCATAAAGCTATGATATCCAGAAAATTATCAAGAAGGGCACTGCTGACTAGAAGTTGTTTGTTGATGACTGGGGTTAATGATAACTTTTGAGGCCAATGGTTCTATGGCGCATAGTTACCTTGATGACAAACATAGAGGTGTCCGTCATCACCTGAGGGCCGGTGGTAAATGAAGCTTGAATTAGACATTCCTTTTCTGGCGGATAAATAGAAGTAATGATCCAATAGTCATGAAACCGTTGGAGGTGGTAGATGGACCCCTGCGATATAATCTGACACACTCTTTTAAGTAAATAATTTTCGGGAAAATGGTAGCATATGGCTAACCCAATTGAGAAAACGATAGCGGAAACCACCCGTGTAATGCAGAAATTGAGGAAACTTAAATCACCCCTGGTTTTTCACAAACTATCTGCAATTCAAAGTATACTGATTGTTATTGCCTGAGCTCTCAATATTTGTACAAAAAATTGATGGTGGTATTAATGCTATTTTCGAGTACGGATATCGGGAGAATCCAAATTATCCAAACAGCCGTTTCGTCCAATGTGAGTTGGAGTTGCAGATTTATCACTGAGGTTCCGTAATATTGACATGTGTCCCTGTAGAGTATGTAGCAAGGTGTCAGATCTATTTCATGATGGCTATATGAGATGCAGGCAAGCCCACACCATGGAATGAATGCTGTGTGTATTCCAAATATTTGCTAGGGAAATCGGTTGCGCAAAGATAAAACTCAGCTATCCTCAACATCTGACTGTTGGAACTTTCTCATGAACTCAGAAAAGGGAAAATGCACATCTCTAATTCATATTCCTGATTTATGTAGATGCGCAAACGCACACTCCAGCATTTTCCAGTGATTGAAGTGAGTCAATAGTGAGAAATGGTTACATTGAATGCCTTTGTGCCGTCAGGAAGAGGAATTGACAACTAATCTTAACACGGGACTGACTGAGTGTTCCCAAGATGATGCTCACGTGTGCACTTGCAAACTTGAATGACCGTTTCAGGGACAAAGAGCAATAATGCAGCGATCCAGATCATGGTAACCAGCGGCTGAGGGACGAGAAGAGGCGCTTGATGAGCGACTACCTCTATACATCATCATTATATGGATAGATCACGAAAGTATCTCAGTCGCGGTGAGGAGTGTACCTTATTTCCACCGTTGGACTTCGGGTTCTGTTGGGAGATTCCTATGCGATGATATCATCAAAGATGTTTCAACCTGTAAGCAGCCCTTTTGCTCGATAAAACCATGACAATATAGATGGCTAAACAATGTTTTCCATTCAAAATCGAAAAACTATAAACCAGATTCTCTCTCCACTATCTCTTCACCTAGTGTGATATCCAACACGGAATTAGACGTGTCGGTGTTTTCGGGAAGCTTGGGATTGGGACTAGATGAGCACCAAGTAGACAGGCGCTCATGTTCTTGAAAGTCTTTGAATATGCTCTGTAGAAAATATGCATGCCATCCATGTTAACACGAGAATTTTCAAATGAGATTCCGAGGGACAGGAGTGACTCAGAAGAGGTTTCAAAACGCACATAGCGACAACAAGAGGATATAAGCAAAATATTATCACCCGAAGGACGAGAGACAGTGAGATTCGTCGGGCTTTATCTGTACAAGGAGCCAGTGGCCACACAGAATGTTGATGATGCAAGCTTTTCAATGAATTAATCAAAAGCTATAAAAAAAAAGACGGGGGAAAGCCACCATCCAGAATAAGAGTTAGAATCAAGATGACAAGCATAATTCCGTATGCAGAGAAAACCATAATTCTAGAGGAACATAACTCAGTGAAGATGGTTTTCTTGGGCATGAATGACTTACGGTGAAGCACTTGTGATTGTAAATTGAGAAATATATATTTGTATAAATAAATGTATTACCGCTGTAACATGTTGCATCAATTCTTTGTAGTTCTCATTTCTGTTTTATCATTCCAAAATTCCCACCATGTAGTACATTTCTTTATCTCCATGTTTCTTGGAGAAGGACTAGGGAGGTACAAAGTAATTTCATAGGGGGAGATTGCCTATAGGGGAGACACATATGTGTACCTACCAAACTGGTACAGGCCCACAGATAAATTCTGACATCTCCATACAACAACACCTATTCAATTCAGATCTAACTCACAACCCATGACTGATTGATATCAAATGGAGGTAGATCATGTCATTATCAATCAAGGGCCAAACATATGGGTTCAGGGATACATACAATAGTGGGCATAACAGAGAGTCTGGATCCCATGACAGGACCAAATCTTACTCGATATCAAATAAAAGATGGTCACCAGTTTTTATCACTGATATATATCTCTCATAGTTAGGGGGATTCTCTACATAGGAATTACTGAACAAGCTCACTGGGGAAGTTGTATATAAATAACAGTACATTTGTATAACGAGAGTAGTAGTAATAACAAATATTCCCCACAAACTTGTTAGCCAGTCTTGCGACTTCCTCTTCTTTAACTCGAGTCACAGCCACCAGCTGAAACAATACATTTCAAGCCTGGTCGTTGTTTGACTTAGACATGGACAAAATAAATACTCCATCCATTGTTTTTCTCACAAGGTCCCATAGGACTTATCCATGAGCTCTCAAGATTTCTTACTACTCACAAAGAAAATATATAAAAAAACTTATTCACATTTTCTTCATAGTGAACAGCATGTAGTAAAATGTCTGTACAGCACCAAAAGTCCCAGGCTGTGGAGACAGTACCAGTAATTGTCTGCTATAAGTATGGACAATGGAATACAAGCCACAATAATTTTACCTGTAGGGCAGTCAGCGAGAAAGCAAGTAGACTTATGTACGGAGAAAATAAAAGCTATGATAATCCACAGTAATACCATGTAGACCACTGCTGACTAGAACATGTTGGTTGAACACACTGCAGCTCGAGTCCATTGGTCTTGTCTCTTGCCCCAAGGCCCGTGAATCTGAGTCCTAAAATTGAGCCAAACCTAGATAGTGAGAAAGACTTGTGTTAATGATAACTTTCTAGGGTGATGGTATCATTGTAATGTCCGCAACACCGAGTACTGGCTCACTCGGGAATACCGACCAACCGGCCCTTGCCCATGTCATCTTGCACTACCACACGGCCTTGGCTCGGTACACCTGGTACATCGTCTGGACCACTCCTCTCGTCCTATCCTCTTCATTGTTCCTTCACCCCCTATCCACTCCTTGACCCGCTCCCCCTGAAACATATTACTACTTCATCATTGTTCGGTCGTGGCCCTATTGTTTTATCTCCAGTCATCATTGTTCTATTTCCTCCTCCACTCTCTCATTATCTTGTTGTCAGCCATCCTCTATTATTCTAATCTCACTTACATTCCTTATTATATTCTTGATCACTGTGGACAATGCCTCCATGTGGTTTCTTCATACCTTATTGTTTTCCATTCCTTACACCACCCTGTTCCACATCTTGCTTCTTAACTATATAAGTAGCGGGATGTATGTAGATAGTTCCTCACTTAGAATATCAACTTGGTTCGCACTCCTTTGTCCGTTTCCTATCTCTAAAGTCCTTCACTCGAGCCGACACCCTGGGCATCCTCACAAGACTCCTCTTACTATCCAAATTAGTGGTGCATATGGAACAGCAAGGTGCAACGCACGAGCACGTTGAAGCCTAGCCACTCCAGAATGGTTTGCAGGACTTAACCAATATTTCAGCATTACCGAATCCTAACAATCATGGTGAACAGTTACTTTGATGACCAATGCAAACATAGCCATGTCCATCATCACCTGAGCCCCTGTGGTAAGTGCAGCTTGAATCAGACATGCTGTTTTGCCCATAGATGGAAGGGATTGTGCAGGCCTCGGTGTTTGTAGGATTATAGAGTCCATGAGGAGGATTGGCAATCCAATATGACCCCCAACTATCTGCAATGCAAGAATACAGATTGGTCTTGCCTGAGACCTGAGGATCTTCAAAATTAATAGAGGCATGGATTAAGACTATGTTCAAACATGGGTCATTTACATGCTGATTGAATGAGCATTCAAAAACATTCACGATCACTAAGATTTCAAGGTCGGAACATTGACATTGTGAACTCTCAAAAACTAACATGCATGTATAAGATGGCGGATTCAGAGCCACTGATGAGCACTCCGGCATTTGTTAGTGGGGATAGTAGGTCAATAGGGAGGACTGGGTACATTAATTGCTTTTGTGCCATCGGGAAGAGGGATAGATAACTCAACTTACCAAATGAGTATTCCAAAGATGATATGCAGGTATGCACTTACAAACTTGACAAACAACTATAAAAACACAGAGAAATATTGCAGCGATCCATATCATGCTCCCAGTGGCTGAGACATGATAAGAGGCCTAATGACTGACTTGGTCTTTACATCATAATTGTATGGATAGATCGCGAAAGTACCTCAGTGGTGGTGAGAAGTGTACATTATGTCCACAGATGTATTTGGGGTAGTGCTTTGCTGTTAAGACCATGTATCAGGTGCTTAGCTAGATGCCTCTAGAATTATTTGCGGTGATTCTGAATGGTTTCTAGAGTGCCTCGTACTCCGGAGGTCTGGAAATTAGAAGTCGGTTCGTGGATGGAAAGTGTGGAAAGACGGAAGCACCAGGGACTTGGGACTGTTCTCAGTATTAGGTAGTTTGACTAGTCGTTCGAGTGGTTTGAGGTTGCAGGGACTGGCTTCAACTTATGTGTTGCACCCTCCTCGATTGTCTGTCCCTAATTTTGGAAAGTCAGAAAGTTGCTGGAACTGGATCAGAACTATGACGCAGAACTAAATCAATATTTTTACTGATGAATAGTCCAGTCGACTAGTGTCTTATATACATGTATCTATCCTTGTACTATCTTGTGCCAAGTAAAGACAAGGGGAGAAGGAAAATACAAGGGGGCTAATGGAGGGGCAAAAACAAGGGGACGAGGTATGCAACGATCTTAAGTTTGTTTGCATGTGGAACCTTGATTTTCAGAGTCACAGAAAAGGAGTTGGGATTGGAAGTTGTGGATTTCTGATTGGAACCATGGAAAGGTTGTTTGGGGAATGGTCTGAGTCATGGTTCATAACATTCGCCTTGTTATGTAGCATCTTTGAATGA
The DNA here is from genome assembly GCA_003314385.1 of Gomphus sp. MG54. Taxonomy (NCBI): domain Eukaryota; kingdom Fungi; phylum Basidiomycota; class Agaricomycetes; order Gomphales; family Gomphaceae; genus Gomphus; species Gomphus sp. MG54. The sequence continues at coordinate 5,129 of QLPG01008115.1, read as the reverse complement.
CCATCATGATGCATGATTGACTTACAAAATATGGTAAATTGTGGTAACACGGTTTCCATGTGCAGATGGCCGGTATTCCTTTGTAGCAAAAGAGAAAAATGACCCACTTTATATGGATAGATTGCAAAAGTACCTCAGTCAAAGTGAGAAGTGTACGTTATGTCCAGCTTAGGGAATAGCATGGGTTAGGGTAACCCACATGGGTCACCAGGTCAGGTGCCCTTGGGTTTGGGTGCGGGTTAAGCCGAGAGCACCCATGACCCAGCCCAACCTGCCGCCTCAACTATGTATGCACGTATGACACGCAAGCACCGCATGGGCACACATATGACACAACCGCACCGTGCATACATGCATATGACATGAACGTGCCATATGCGCCTGCGCTGACACCAATGTGCTGCACATGCATGTGCCAATACTGATGCACCATATGTGCATGTGCTGACACCAATGCACCTTATGCTCACATATATGACACACACATATGTGGTACATTTGTATCATACATCGTGTGCACGTATGGTGTGTTTGTGTCATATGTCACGCCTGCATATGGTGCATTTGTGTCGTATGTCACACCCGCATATGGTGCGTTTGTGTCATACAGCACATGCAGGTGTGGTGTGCACCTGACACCCATCAACCTGTCGGAAAAAACCCATAGGTTGACGGGTTTGGGTTTCCCATGGGTCAGGTGCAGGTCACCCATATTTGACCCGTGGGTGACCCATGCCGTTCCCTAGTCCAGCTAGATTTGTAAGATCAAGTACTATAACTACAATCTGTGGAATTCCAAAGCTCACAGGATGACCATGCCAAGCGATGTGTGGCCTCGGTCCATTTGGCCAAACTGAATATCAATACTATTTGTTTAAGGTAAAGTGTTGCTCATACTTTTACAGATTCTTGGGGCAGGTCATTCCCCTGATAGGCATGTTTTCTCAACCCCTCATGTATATTCACTTTGTCATATGATGTTATGAACCCTGTCCATTGTAATTTTATAGCAAAAATTGTAAAGTGATTACAAGTTATCTTCCAAGTAACCACAATATTCTGAATAAATTCAAGTCCTCAAAGTCTACTAGCAGGCAAACATTACCTCAAATCTCTTTTTGGAACTCTTATTTACACTTACTGTACCATATGAGTGCCTGTAACTTCTCTGCATTGGGTTTTGGTTGAAAAAAATCAACTATCCTATATAATATTCTATCTTTCCAATAATAAACCAGGGTCTCTTGGAGTTAGGTATCTGTTTCATGACTGCTGATATCTGAAACAATCTCTAACCTTCAGTCATATCCACACTTGTAATAACATAAATCACATGATCATAATGAAGGAATCTTCTGTAGTTTGATGTGGCATATTAGGTTTCTGTGGGGTTTTCCAAAGGTAGGATCCCAGACAGTTGATTCTAAAAATAGGATGATATTCCTAGGGACTTTCTGGTCATTTTATCTATATTTATTGTTAGGGAAATGTTGCTCTATGGCAATTCTACTGGGAGCTGAGCCCCAGGTCTTGCCTCTACCTAGGCACTAGTCCAGGAAACCAGCCTGGGTGCCAAAGCGCCCAGTTATAGAATTGTGGTTCTCCTACAAGGTAGATATAATGGGTGATGATATATAAAAATAGTATGTGAATTAGGAACTCAACTGGACCCTGTTATTACTGTGTGATGAGTTTTTGGTGTTTTAGTTGTGATTAGGAAAGTGTGATGTCAGGGGCTTAACCTTCGGTTGAGTGCGAGTAGGAGTTTTAAGGTTATCTCAAGGATCAATGTGAATGGGAGTGTAGAAAGGTGATTTCTACTTGTACCTTGTTTTGGTAGTTACATCCACTTATTTATACAAAAGAAAAGTTATGTTACTAGAAAACTTCATGTAGGAATCCTTTCTGATACAGTCGGGTGCATGATGGAATGTGGGTATGTGGGAAAAGTAAAAAAGATTTGGGCCATGCCCTGGAAAAAGATAGAAAGGTTTCAAAGAAGAACATTCATTATCAAGATTGCTTGCCCATCAATGATATCCCTTCCATCAGCCCTGAAGAACAAATTGGTCCTTGGATCAGGCACCAGGCTGTGTAGGTGGTATTTGTCCAAAAACATGCCTAAAATCATGAAAATATTTCTGTATGTCCTTTATATTGTCCATAAAGCCTGTGAGAAGTTTCCCTTTGAGGGGGATAGAATTGGGGGAGTTATTCAGGTTTTAGTGTTTAAATGTGCAGAAAATATGTATTATAAATCAAATACTCTGTTGGTTCTAACATCTTCATGGTGAGTCACCATCACTGGTAGAGGTGCAACACTGCAGCACTTTCATCAAATCTCCTTCCATTGCTAGCACCCACAGTTTGTTAGATGCAGAAAGAGACAAGCTTCTATGTACAGTTCCTAGAGATCTCAGTGTTATAACCAGGCATTATTTGAATCATTTATATATATTTCACACACTAAAACTCCAATATCTCCCCCAACTATTACCCAATCAAGGCACAACTATCAACCCAGTTTCTATGGACCATAAGGAACACTTACAGATTTTTTATTTTGTATTTTATTTTTTTGCCAAAGAGAGGAATCTGTAGCCAGACACCCAAGTCATTTATATATGTGTAAGGGCAACCTAAGCAGGTGTTCTACCCTCAGGTGGTGCACTGGCGAAGGGGGATCCAAAGTTTAGTATGATACCTAATACATACTAACTAGCCTACCTGGCAAAGGGGGATCCAAACAGAAAACTCTAGGGAACCCTTCACCCACTAGCTACTCAGGTACTGATTCCAGTACCTGCTGGGAGACCAACAGCAGGAAACACCACAGCCCTGCAACCTACCCAGGGCCTAACCCAGTGACTTGAACCCTAAGTTTACCCACAGGCACTACCAGACACTGGTAGGGAGGTCCAGAAGTAAATATATAAAAGACAATGTAGGTAAATACATATGAGCTGCTTACCTTGGAAGGTCCAGAAGAGAAGAACCAAGGATCCCCTTACCTCAGCAGGGACTGTATAGCTACTGTGACTGTGATATAATAAACCTGTCACAGCCAGCAAAGAAGACAATAGAAGATTAGGGAGAAGGGATTACAGTAAACATATGAAAAGGGAAGATAGAGAAATGGTTAAAGAAGTGATAGAAGTAAAAAGGATAATGGAAATAAAGGAATAAGGGGAAGAAAAGGAAGGAAAAGGGAATAAACTGGTAGTCCCCTGACACTTGGCTACCCAGGCCTTGGGTCCATCGTTGTCCTTGTGAGGGCTCAAACCAAGGACTTGACTTTCATCAGAAATAGTTTCATTACCCCAGATCCTACCCACTTGGTCTATTGGGATAACTACTCCTTGTTTCGGGTTTTTGGTGCTCCCCAGTTCTTCTTTCTCAGGGCTAACTCTTAAGTTATTGCACTTTGATACTTGTCCTTTTGGACATTCTCTGGGGGCCTATTTCTGGGGGCCTATTTTGTGCCTGCCCTTAAGTGCCTGCCCTTAAGTAGGAAGAAATTATTTTCACATTCTCTATTACAGAGATTTTTCTGAGCCTTGTTTACAACTCTCGTTGATTCAAGGCTCTACTTGGTTCTGGCATCTGGTTGGCCTTCAGGGTTTACCTTAGCAGGAACCACCCTAACTCTATGGAAACCCTGGAGTTGCCACTCCTGGACCACTTTGAGGCCAATGCCTGGGACAACAAGGGCACTCCCTGCCAAGGGCTCATGAATATTTTTGTGAATTTAGGAATGGGTTTTGCACTATACTGTCTATCTGGCCCCATACCTAGCCCCAAGGGCTGGCTCACCTGATTTAGGCATGATGGGACAGGAACAGATCATCAGGTTCTTTTCCATTGAGTGTATTTCATATTCTATTCTATTTCTATCCCTTTTCCTATGAAGTTTTCACCCAGATTAATTTCCACCGCATATATGCAGGTGTACCACATGTATAGCCGTATTAGGCCAGCTTCTAACTTCACTCCATGAAGTTCTTACTTATAATTTTTTTTTCTATTTTATATAAAACATGAGCAATTTGTAGTAGAATAAAAATGAATTGAAAGATATCTTTTCCCCCAATTACACTAGCCATTAGGCTACAACTAAGATAGAAGACAAACAGTTTCCACCATAGTCACGTGACTCAAGTGTGACATCCACCAATTTGCACAAGGATTTGGCAAAATTGAGAAAAAAATTATTCTAAGACCACAGATCAATGGCATAGAACTATATGTACATAGTGTTGGTTTTACTTTTTGAAAAAAATCACTACAGTATAGTAGACTTCCTTGATACAGGATACCTCCTTGATACAAATTGATTTTCCAAAGTCAATTCTCATTCCAGTGATACAGAGTTTGGCACATGGAATCTACTATATATAAGCAACATTTAAACCAAACCACACAAGCGAGGGAAAAGAATTGCATTCGGGAGGAATTTTTTTCATCTAAAATTTACTGAATTTTGATAACATACAATCTTAAATCAGTGATTGCTCAATTTTTCTGAGAGATTTTGTCATAGAGTGTTCACATTAGAGAAGCTATACATCTCCTATTGCTATTTACACAAACTCCAAGTGGGATTTGACATACATTGACCTTAATCTGACCACAAAGATATTGGGGCCACCAAAGCATGACATGCGACCTGCTAATAATACAGAAAAAATTGATGACTAATCACAACGGGCCACAAGTTCTGCACATGGAGAATTAGGTGTCACGCTTGTATCAAGGACCTATACCTGTGACATTTTGACCTGTTCCACAAAATAATTTACTGTGCTATAACAAAAGCTTTTTTGCCTCCATTGTTATGACTTGGTAAAGCCGAGGGATTGGTCAAGTCCTGCAGACTATTTGGGGTGGCTAGGCTTCAACGTGCTAATGCATTGTGCCCTGCTGTTCCATGTGTGCCAATGATTTGGACAGATGAGAGGCCTGTGAAGGTGTCACGACCACACATCGTGCTTTGACTTACTTGGCAGTACCGACCCCCACTCATATCATCCCATGGCATACGGTTTCGGTTCAGTACACCCGGTTTATCACCTGGTTCATTATCCTTTTCCCCAACCCCTATTCCTTATCATCCCTACACTCCTTCTCTT
>QLPG01008112.1:0-23047 GCA_003314385.1 Gomphus sp. MG54 | reverse complement strand
ATGCTTTGGAAGCCTGAGGAGTCATTGTGTCACCATTGTATCTACTTTTCCAATAAAGAAATATAATATTCCCACAACTGGTACTTTTGTGACTGGTCATGTTATGAAATATTAATATTATGTAAGCCATGCTTCTGGACTGACCATTTATGGAACTAGTACTGTATAAGTCCAGGAATTTATTGTACACTGTGGACTGAGAACTTGAGCCAGAAATTTGGAGCCATTTTCATAAGTTTGAATATTTTGATTCCATAGTTGTTGTGGCTTGCAGATCCATACATAGATAGGCAAAAATATACATATTTTTATGTTCATCCATTGGCTCAATATTCTTGCAAGTCAAGAGTTAATTACTGGAGGTATTTCACTCTTGATTGGCCTGCCAAAAATATTATTTTTTTTTTTTGTTGCCAAGATATGGTGGTTTTAAGTGAATATTTTCATTAGAAGAGGTTTGGACTTTTGCAGACTGATTAAGCTCAAAAAAATGACCAGAAATGATAGGGGACATTCCTAATTCCCCAACAGATTTGGATAAGATGCAAACAGTAGGGATTATATATAATAAATACATACTAAAGAACTTCTGTGAAAAATATCAAAGCACATATATAAACTAGGGGGTTGGCCAGAATTGAGCTGGCTCCATTTCATATGTTTCTAAGTTAGGCCATTGGTTTATGTTAGGCACCGGAAATGCAGATGATACATGGGCCAAGCACTATTGCAATAATGCTGACTTTACGATGCTGGTGAGAATTGGCCAAGTCCTACAGACCGATTGGAGTGGCTTGGCTTTAACATACTTGTGTGTTGCACCCTACTTTCCATGTATGCCACTAATTTGGAATGGATGAGATACCCAGGAGAGTGCAGAGAGTGTCTGCCTGAGTAAGGGACTTCAGATGGGAGAAGGGAAGGCAAGAAGGCATAAACCTAGTCAATATTCAGAACAAAGAACTATCTACATACATGCACTACTTACATATATAGGTTAAGAAGTGAGATATGGAATCAGGGTTGAATAAGACATAGAGAACAATAAGGTGTGAAGAGCATGTGGAGGTATTGTCCACACTGATCAAGAGTAGAATAAGGAATGAAAATGAGAATAGAACAATGAAATATGGCTGAGAATAGAATAATGCGAGTGTGGGATGAAAATTAGAACAATAGAAAGTGGCCAAATATAAAACAATAGGGCCACAACTGAAGAGTAAGTGAATAATGTTGTGATGAGAGGCAGAAGGAGCAGAGAGAGAGAGGGGAGGATAGAGGAAGAGAGGGAGAAGGAGAGACTGGGAATGGAAATATATAGGAAGAACAGCTGAGGAACACGATCCAAGATATACAGACAGTTAGTAAAAGACTGTAGACACATAACCAATACAACTTACATGATACCACAATACAAAACAGACAAACAATATGATTATTCACTGTCAAGCCTGCAACACCCAGCACCGACTCACTCAGGAATACCGACCAACCGGCCCTTACCCACATCATCTCACACCACTGCGTGGCCTCGGCTCGGTACACCCAGTACATAGTATGGACCACTCCTCTCGTACATCCCCTTTCATTGTTCCTTCACCCCCTATCCACTCCTTCACCCGTTTCCCCCGAACAACATGACGGCCACTCATTGTCCTGGCCATTGCCATTGTTTTATCTTAGGCCGTCCCCTATTGTTCTATTCCCACCCACCATTTCATTATCTTATTTTCAGCCATACTCTATTATTCTAATTCCATTTACATTCCTTATTCTATTTCTGATCACTGGGGACAATGCCTCCATGTGGTTGCCTCATACCTTATTGTCTCCATTCCTTACACCACCCTGTTCCATATCTTGCTTCTTAACTATAAAAGTAGTGGGATGTATGTAGATAGTTCTTCACTCAGAATATCAATTGATTCGCACCCCTTTGTCCACTCTCTATTTCTAAAGTCCTTTGCTCGAGCCGATGCCCTCGGCATCCTCTCAAGGCTCCTCTCACTATCCAAATTAGTAGCACGCACGGAACAGCAGGGCACAACGCAAGAGCACGTTGAAGCCTAGCCACCCCGTAACGGTTTGCAGGACTTAACCGATATCTCGGCGTCACCGAATCTTGACATTCACGTTAAGCACCTGCACAGTAGGAGGATTGAAGGGGACACAGGAACAGGATTAGAGGGCAAGATGTAAAGGAGAAGAGCAGGATTAGCAGAGGAGACATCTACAATGGGTACAGGAACAGACTTATACAATAAAGAACAACATATGACCACACTAGGACACATACATACTACTTTTGAGGAGAGAATGATGAAATAAGAAGGGCTTCTGATTGGGATAGGATCCAGGTATAGGTACTCATCATTGATGATGACGATTTCAGAGTATAGCATAGTTCAGTAGAGAGCACAGTCAGTGATGTGGTCGGGCAATCAGAAAACAGGGGGGTGACTCTGCATCTGGATCAAGACCACTATTGCTGCATTAGGAAGGGCTTGTTTTATCAAACTATGACTCATTCACATATAAAAGCTAGATAGCTATGAGAATAAAAGATCACTTTTAGTCTCATATATTTCTCGACCAATTGCAAGACTCGATGCCTGTGTGTGCAATTAAAACATCAAGTCAACGAATATTTCGACCATCTTGTCAAGGACCCAGACATGCTGGGATAGCGACTTTAGGTATAGTACACCATATCTACAATATTTCTTCACATACACCTCTGCTCATCAAGTGCCACATAGTGTTTATCTCTATTCTACCGATTATGCACCATTCTCCTGGACTAGCACCAAGTCATGGCTGATCAAGGCATCAATTTCAAGTACATGTACTGAGATTCCAGTAATTTGGCAGTGCTGACCGAGCAGTCAGTCTATGTCCATACACAAGTGTTCAAGCTGCATACAAGTCACTTGGTACGTCGGTCACAGCTTGGCACATCCACCATCCACATTCCCTGTTCCTACCCCTTGTCCACTCTACCTCATTCACCATCCATTAATCCTACCCCATCCGTTCCTTATTCCTCAACCTGCCCCATCTCGGGACATCCTGTCCTTGTTTTATCTTCAGCCACAACCCTGTTATTTTATAGTTGGTCACTCCCTATTGTCCTATCCTTGGCCACATCCCTATTATTCTATTTCTATTGTTTCTATTCCCATCTACATTCCTCCATTCTATTTTTACTCATTATGGACAATACCCCCACATGCTCTGCATACCTTATTGTCCCACATTCCTTATTCCACATGTCACTTCTTAACCTATATAAGTAGGACATGCATGTACATACTTCCTCATTCTGGGTATCTACTAGGCTTAGGCCCCTTACCTTCTCTTTCCTCTATAAAGTCCTCTACTCAGGCTGGCACCTTTGGCACTCTCTGAGTACCCCCTCTGTCCCAAATTGGTGGCATGCATGGAAAGTAGGGCATAACGCACAAGTACATTGAAGCCAAAGCTACTACTTTCAGCCCGCAGGACTTGGCTGCTCCCTGCCTGCATCTTTGGCATTACCAAAGCTTGACAATCAAGCATATAACCACATACACACAGTTATCGGGCCATATGCACAAGATAAAAATACAAAATACATATTATAGAAATTATATATAATAAAAGTATTAGGAACTGAACACTAGCTCCACTCTCACTTGCCTATTCAACTATATGCCCTTAGCCCATGAACTATATGTACCTCGTGTATCTATCTTGGTATCACATGCACCTGTCAACTCACTCCATTCATTTACATCAATCTCCATATGCTCGCAAATCCATTTTCACTTCATTTACATTTAATATCCTTTTCTTTACATTCCACTCCACTTTCTTTATTTGCAATTCCATTCTATCTCTGATATCCAATCTGCTACTATGTTCCTTATAGGGTAACTCCATTAGGAAATGGGGTGACATGTCACCTCTCAATGTCACAGAGGAGATCAAGATTGGGACATAGTATTTCTGTTCTTGCTTTTCACAATCCTTGGACTTTCTTATCTATTTTAGGAATCTAGTCGACTCCTTGTAGATTTGAAAATAGTATAAAGATCTTGTATCTTCTGTAGTTCAGTCTTCAGTCAGATAATCGACTAAGATTTTGAATAAGCCTTCCGTCTGTTCATCTTAGACTTAATTGCATCCTCACTCTTTACAAAATCAGGGTCCAGTGTGATCTGGTGGGCACAATACACAAGTTGAAGCCTAGCCCTACCCTGAACCTCACCATTGCTTCAACCTTGGGTGTTAAATCTGCATGTCAGGCACTTAGCTAGATACTTCCGGAAGGGTTTCCAGAAGCTTCTGAAGGGTTTCCATGAAGGAGGCTGAGTCTCCATTGGTGAAGGGATTTAGAGATCGTGAATTCATGGATGGAGATGGAAAGGCAGAAAGATGGGAAGTGCTGGGGACTTAGAGTTGTTTGTGGTATTAGGTTGTATGACTAGTCGTTTGAGTCTTTGAGGTCGAAGGGACTTGGCTTCAACTTATGTATTGCATCCTCCTTGACTGTCTGTCTCTAATTTTGGAAAGCCAGAAAGTTTACTGGAACTGAATTGGAAACTACGACACAGATTAAGTCAATATTCATACTGGCAAATAGTCCAATCGACTGGGGGCTTATATACATGTAACTAATCCTTGTACCATCTTTTGCCAAGTAAAGACAAGGGGGAGAGAGGAATACAAGGGGATAATAGAAAAGGGAGAATAAGGGGGTGAGGTACACAATGATCCTGCATGTCGTTTATCAAGGAGCGGAACCTAGGTCACAGAATTGCAGGGGTTTGGGATTATGGAACTTCAGGTTGATGCAATGGGTTTACAGAAAGTGATTGTTCCAGGCTTCTAACAGTCAGAAAGTCCTGGAAAAAGTGCAGGTGGTTGTGGGGACTGATATGGGTTTATTGGGGGCATGGGCCATAACATTGGGAGATATTACATTTAATTACAACTACATCATCTTTTCATATCATAACAAACAGTTCCACCCCCCTGGGCTTTTAAACTGATAAATAATAAGTGTCCCAAGGGGAAATGGGTGAGGGAAAGATGGGGAATAAAGGGAGTGAACCAAAATGATGAACCAAATGTACCGAGCCGAGACCACATACTAGTGAAGTGTGACTTGTCACTGGTGTGTGGGATTAAATGGTAGGGGTCATTTGGTCAGTACTACCAAGTGAACTGGGGCTCAGTATCATGTACTTGACAGTTTATCTAATCAGGAAAAGGAATGAATGAACAGAGAATCCTTGTTATCTGTCAAGTACATGTACTGAGATTCCAATAATTCGGCAGTGATGACTGGACAGTTATCCTATGTCCACGTACAAGTGCCCATGCCACATGCAAATCACTTTATGTGCTGGTCTCGGCTTGGCACATCTTCCATCTACATTCCTTGTCTCCATCCCTCATTTGCTTTACCTCATTCACCATCTATTAATCTCACCCCATCCGCTCCTTAATCCTCAACCCACCTCACCTCGGGACATTCTGTCCTTGTTCTATCCTTGGCTGCAACCATTGTTTTATAGTTGGGCACTCTCTATTGTCCTATCCTTGGCCATGTTCCTATTATTCTATTTTTTATTGTTCTATCCCCATTTACATTTCTTCATTCTAATTTTACTCATTGTGGACAATACTCCCACATGCTCTGCATACCTTATTGTTCCACATTCCTTATTCTACATGTCGCTTCTTAAACCTATATAAGTAGGGCATGCATATACATACTTCCTCATTCTGGGTATCGACTAGGCTTACGCCCCTTGTCCCCTCCTTCCTCTGTAAAGTCCTCTACTTGGGCCGGCACTTTGGCACCCCCTGAGTACTTTCTCTGTCCCAAATTGGTGGCATGCACTGCAAGTAGGGCACAATGCATGAGTATGTTGAAGCCAAAGCTACTACTTCCAGTCTGTAGGACTTGGCCATTACCCGTCCACAACCTCGGTATTACTGAAGCTTGACAGAATTCCCAAAGCCTGACATTATCCTTGTTCTTGACCTTTCTCTGCCTAGTCTTATTCTATTTGCAACCTCCATCTTCATTATGCTGATGCTGATACACCACTTTCTCCTATGCTTGTGCTTGCATCTGTGTCATCATCAAGTACAGGTACGGTTGTTTTGGAACTGTGAGCTGGTAACCCAAGAGCTGTGACAAAAATTTGGTGTGAAGAAAGTTCAATCAAGTTCTCCAACAAGATGATAGCAAGCTAGTGCCTGTCTGGGTTGATGTCCAGAAAGAATTGTTTAGAGGGGGCCTTGGCAGGTGACTTGTCAATTACATGTAGGAATAATAGTTTATGTTTGTAAACTATGATTCTACCCTTGCCTAGGATTATTTCCACAGATGTTCTATAAAATCTAGTTTAGTTCTTTATGATGTTTTTACGTACCTTTTATATTTTGTCCAAGAAACCTTCCATTGCATAGAAGGGTCGAGATCTATTCTGTGAACAAATCTCTGTTGATAAGTCTTAGTGGTCGGCGACCTACTTAAGAGAGTGCTGGCAGCACTAGATAATCTGGCAGATTATGGGTGAAGATAAGATTGATTGATTCAGCTACAGAACTAGTCTCTATTTATACTAATTCTATGCTAATTATGTAACTCCCTAATAAGGCAAGGCTTTCCTGAAATTAGTGGAAGGGTGTGGAAAGGAATGGAAAGTCCTAGAAGCCTGTGGCAGTTATGAGTCACCCTGTAGTCACTAATGAATCACCCTATAGTCATTAATGAGTCACCCCATAGCCATTAATGAGTCATATTCCCATGGCTGGTAGTCTCCTGACTGGTCAAGTCATGAAATATTAATAGTAAATGAGCCAAGCTTCTGGGCTAACCTTATGTGTAATAGTTATTAAATAAACCCAGGAATTTATTGTACACATCAGTCTTGATCCAGAAATTTGGTGCCATTTTCCATGTGTAAGTGCTTGGTGCCAGGCTGTGGGTCCTTGTGGGTCCGGAATAGAAATAAGCGAAAAGTATAAGTGTTTTTGGAGGATTTCCTTAGGCTTGAAGTGCTTGATGGTTTAAGAGTTAATTACTTTGAGTGATTCACTCTTAAATGGCCAGTCAAAATTTATTATATTTTTTGGTAGTCACTTTAGACTGATTTGTTGGATTATTTTCTGAGTGAGACAGGTTTGGAATTCTTTATACTGATCCCTGATCTGATGGCCCTTCCTATCTGTTAGAGAATTCTCCATTCCTCAACAACGGTTATCAACAACTATAAGGGCAACTGTCAAGTACACGTACCGAGGTCCCGATTATTCGCCAGTGCCAACCAAACAACCATCCTACGTCCATGTACAAGCGTCCACGCAGCATGCATAATGCTTGATACACCGGTCTCAGCTCGGTACATCTGCCATCCACATTCCTCGGTCCATTTCACCTCGGGACTTCCTGTCCTTGTACTATCCTCGGTTACCAGCCTTATCTTATAGTCTGGCACCTCCTATTGTCCTATCTTTGGACACATTCTATTATCCTGTCCTTTATTGTTCTATCCCCGCTTTGCATTCCTTGTTCTAATTTTATTCGTTGTGGACAATAACCACATGCTCTGCATACCTTGTTGTCCCACATTCCTTATTCCACATGTCACTTCTTAACCTATATAAGTAGGACATGGATGTACATATTTCCTCATTCTGGGTATCGACTAGGCTTAGGCCCTTCTACCTTCTTCTCTTCTGTTAAGTCCTCGACTCAGGCCGGCATCCTCAGCATCCCCCCGAGTATCTGTCTGTTGCAAATACAGTGGCACACATGGCAAGTAGGGCGCAACGCATGAGTACGTTGAAGCCAACGCCACTACTCTTGGCCTGCAGGACTTGGCCATAGTCTGCCTGACCTTTCGACAACACCCCACGGCAGTACCAAAGTCCGTCAGTATCCAACGCTTGACAGCAACCCCTGTAGTGCCTGTGAGCTATCACACAGAGTTAACAAGGGGGAAATCCTAAGAGGAAATTTTAAGGTCCCTGTTTAGTGAGTCCATACTCTATATACCCTTTGCCTGTGCCTTGCTTCCTCAACATACCTTACCCCCCAGTTGGGCCCTAAGGTATGCAAACCTGATCTCTAGCCAGCCAAACTCCTGGTAGCTAGCCCATGTTGTTAGTATATTGGCTCAGCATTGTGTGGGACTATGGTTGGTTTGCCTGGCTTAAAGTAAGTATATCTCACATTTGTCCCTGCTTTAGTCCATCAATTCTCTCAATCCACACCCCTTTGCTCCCTACTCTTCAGTTTTGGATCAGTCTAGAAAATAGGTCATTCTAGGGGTCTTATAGAAAGGGGAAAGGTGCACTGGCACATAGGGGAAGACTTGTCTTTAAACTCAGAAGAATTATAGTTAGATTATGATCATTTCCTATAGCTTTTGCTAGGCTTCTGCTAGGTTCTGCTTGGCTTCTGGTGGATTCTGCTAAGCTTCTGCTAAGCTTTTATTTGCTTTTGCTTAGCTTCTGCTGGCTTTGGATGGGCTCTTCTAGGGTTCACAGGTTTTGATAGCCATTGTTAGGAGCCATATGCTGGCATGCCCAACTATTCATTTCAGCCCACTCAGCCCAACTATCCCCTCACTCACCTATCCAACTACGCCCTCACTTGCCTATCCAACTATATGCCCTCAGCCCATGGACTATATACACCTTGTTTATCTGTCTTGGTGTCATATGCTCCTGTCAATTCATTCATTCAATTTATGTCACACTCCATATGCTCGCAATTCCATTCTGTCTTGATATCCTTTCATTTACGTTCCACTCCACTTTCATTTATTTGCAATTCCATTCAGTCTCTTATATCTGATTCATTATTACGTTCCTTAGGGTAACTCCATTGGGAATCGGGGTGACATGTCACCCTCCAATGTCACAGAGGAGATCAATATTTGGGACGTAGTATTTCCATTCACCCTTTTCATGATCCTCAGCTTTCTTATCTATTATAGGAATCTAGTCAACTCCTAGTAGATTTGAAAGTAGTATAGAGATCTTGTATATTCAGTAGTTCAGTCCTCAGTCAGATAATTGACTTTGATTTCGACTAAGCTAATTCTCTGTCTTGCCATTCTGAAATTAGGGACCAGTGCGATCTGGTGGTTACAACATACAAGTTGAAGCCATGCCCTGTCCTGAACCTCACCATTGTTTATCTTTGGAAGATATTATATTTATTACAATTATGTCATTCCTTCATATTGTAACAGCGATCTGCTATATCCTATTACTGTTATGGTCCATGCCCTCTAATTCAATCTACCTCAGTCATGTGACCACCCCTACTACTTCCAACAACTTTCCAGTTGAACTATTAAAGAAGACAATCCCCTGCCTACCTATCTGTGATTCTATAGTCCTACAAACCTGCAGGTCTGCAATCCTAATGTTCTGTGATTCTATAATCCTAAGATCCCACTTTCTGCAGTAGGCACCTCTGGGGTTCCCACTGTAGGTTTGCTCTAGGTAATTAATACCTAAAGCCTATGCACACCAGTCCTTTTCTGTGGTGGGATATAGTGCAGTTGTTTAGCATAGCAGAACTATGATCTGTGACATAGCAATGTATGAACACAAATAGAATGTGAGTGAAGTGGAGGTGATGTGACAGGGATGTGACTGATGAGACTAATAGACTGGAATGTGATGGAGATGTGACTGTGACTGTGATGTCACAATGACTAACACTTGGACTTGGACTTGGACTTGTGTATAATAGTCTAGATGTTTCTAGACTAGTCTTGATTTGGACTTGGAGACTAGACTTGGGGCTTTAACTTGAGAACTTGTTATTGCAGAGGTGAGCCAGAGGCCTTTATATACAAAAAATGAAGCAATGATGTGAAACAATGAGATAGGATGGCTATGCCAGTTGAATGACAAAGCACGAGAACAAAGAGGAAACTCTGAAGAAACTTTAGAGAAATGGTACAGCATTGAGGCTGCATGAATAGGGGTTGGGGGCTATGATAGGGTAAGACTAACCAAATAGGTAAGGATGATGAGTAACAATGAGAAAAGACTAACAAAATAAGAAGGAGTCTGAGTCATATCAAGAAAAAGGGAAAACATATAAAAGGAACAATAAGGAAGTCTACCAATAACATCTAACAATCTTGTCTACTACTCCTGAGAGGCCTTAGAATGAGTCAGAGGACTGAGTCATCTTGGAGTATTTCCAGGTCATATCTTCCACAATTTCTCCAGTATCCAATCCAAGGATAGGGTCTGGGAGGAGGAGGACTGATGGTATACAGTTGTGTACTCTCATCTTGTGATTAAGAGTGAGTTGAATGGAGTGGGCTGGTGTTACATACCATTGCAATGGTTGGTGAATACATGTAACAAGTTGGTGTTTAAATAGTGCCCACAGACTAATGCCAGATAACCTGGCATAGTGGCCTTTTGGCCCAGTTGAAAGAACACATCACTGTGGGAATTTGTTGCCTTTCACAGCTGGGTAGTCAGGGTGGGATGGTGCTTTGAACTCTGCCTTGTATTCTACTCTACTCCTCTCATGATATGCTGGTCTAGACGTCATTCTAAGGAATATGTATGGTTCTTGACTTTCTGGAAAATAGACTGCATCCCCTATTGCATATGACTGAGTGTAGATTGTATGGGATCTTCTCCTAAGTGAGAAATGTGCTAGAGGAGGTATGCAAAGATAATGATATGCTAATGGTTCTGTCTAGATGTGTATGTCTTGGGTCTTGTAGCATTGCATAGGAATGAGCTATTAAGTACATGATACTGAGTTTTGGTTCACTCGGTTATACCAGCCGAATGATCTCTACCATTTATCCTACACATAAGTGACAAGTCATTCTTCATAAGTATGTGGTCTCAGCTTGGTACATTTGGTTCATCATCTCAGTTCATTTCCCTTCATTCCATCCCTTCTATCTCTGCTCATTCTTTTTTGCATCTTGTTTCTATCAGGTTCAAATATGTTCTAGCATTCTATTATGGACTATGCTCTATTGTTCTATTTTCAGTTATTGTTCTATTTTCAGTTATTGTTCTATTTTCAGTCATTGTGGACAATGCTTCCACATGCTTTCCATACCTTATCCTTTTTACATATCTTATGCTACCTTGTTCCACATCTTCTACCTCCAGTTCTTAGACTATATAAGTAGTATATGGGTGTACATACTTCTTCATTCTGAATATTAACTTTGTAACCCATCTGTCCTTCTGTCCAAAGTCCTTACTTGGGCTAAAACCCTCAGTATCCTCCTGAGTTATTCTTCTTTCTGGAATCAGTGGCTACATGGAAGTAGGTTGCAATGCACAAGTACATTGAAGCCAGCCATGTCTGTCTGGTCTATTGGACTTGGCTAATACCCTGCCAGCATTGTGTAGTTAGTACTTTTGCATTAGTACTTAGCCCATGCATCCTCAGCACTTTAGTGCTTAACATGAGCTCTGAAGAAGACATGATGACAAATTGGGAGTTTGAAAATTGTAGTGCTAAATAGAATAGTTAGCTGTATGATATGGCAACAGTGAAGGTGATATAGGATGAACACTTGTCAAGACTCGGTGAGGCCGAGAATCAGTCAATCTCCTATAGGCCATTTGGGGTGGCTAGGCTTCAATGTGCTCATGCTTTGCGCCTTGCTGTTCCATGCATGCCACTTATTTGGACAGGAGCAGTACTGGCGAAGGGGCCAAGGGTGTCGGCTTGAGTGAAGGACTTGGACAGGGAAAAGGCGGACAAAGGGGTCTAAGCCAAGTTGATATTCTGAGTGAAGAACTCTCTACATACATTCGCTACTTATATAGGTTAAGAAGCAAGATGTGGAACAGGGTGGCGTAGGAAATGGAGAACAATAAGGTATGAAAAACCATGTGGAGGCATTGTTCATAGTGAACAAGAATAGAATAAGAAATGTAGGCAAGAATAGAATAATAGAGTATGGCTGAGAATAAAATAATAAAGGAGTGGATGAGAATAAGACAATGGAGGAAAGGCCAAAGATAAAACAATAGGGCTGTGATTGAAATAATAAGTGGACATCAAGTGTCATGAGGGAAGATGGGTAAGAAAGTGGTTGGGGAATGAGAGGATAGTGGGAGGTAGAGGGGATAGGTGGGAGAGATAGTCTAGGCATTGTATCGGATATGCCGAGCTGAGACCGCATGGTAGTGAGGATAGTATGAGTAAAGGTTGGTTGGTAGGTTGGTAGGTCGGTAATACCAAGTGAATCAGAGCTTGATATCGTGGACTTGACAGCACTGTCAGAGTCAAATTTGTAACATGGTTGAGATCGACAGCTTTACTGTCACCACATACCTTATTCCCCTTGTTCTTTTGTTTTCTATTGGCCCCTTGTATTTTCTCCATTCCCTTGTCTTTTAATTGGACAGTAGAAAATACAAGGTAGTCTACATATATATAAACCTCTAGTCTACTGGACTATTTGCCAGTTTGAATATTGACTTAATTTGCATCTTAGTTTTCCAAATTAGTTTCTGACCTAATTCCAACTTAGTGTCTGCATGTATGTTCCTGACTTTCCAAAATTAGGGACAGATGATCGAGGAGGGTACAACACATAAGTTGAAGCCAAGTCCCTTTGACTGCAAACACCTACAATAACTAGTCATCCTGATTATCATTGCAAGTCAACCACCAGTCTAAGGCCTAGTCCTTTGTCATCAGCTTTCTGTCACTTCTAACCCTACGACTTTTAACCCCCTTCATTTACAGAACCTCCCATCCCCTGTGGAAGCCTTCAGAAACCTACAGAATCCTTTGGTATCTGTTTGATAAGCACCTGACATGCAGATTTTACAATCACATCTCCTGTCTTGGTCTGTCTAATATACCACAAATTCTATATTCCAACATGCTATATATCTATACCCCAATACAAACTACATACTCCATACCCCAACACACTACATATTCTATGCTCTAATACACTACATACCCTATGCCCCAACATACTACATATCCTATATCCTAACATACCATATACATTATGTCCTATGCACTATATACACCTCTATAAAATTGGCAAAGCTGACTGCCCCACATGGCCAGCATGCAGAAGATCAGTATCCTACTATCTCTTTTGTACCTAAAATACAAGAAGCAGAGATGGGAGCTATAGGAAAAGCTATGGCAGGGAGCTACAGTCAGAATACTGCTGGGAATGCCTAAAGCAATGAAGCCTCTTTTCAAGTGTATCCATTGTTAGAACCAATGGGATTTTTGAGTGGTTATATATATTTTCCTATTCACTTCAGCACTAAAACCCAAATAACTCCCCCAATTCTATTCCCCTCAAAGCACAATTTCTCACAGGGTTTACAGATAAGACAAAGAACCTACAAGAATATTTTCATGATTTTAGGGATGTTTTTGGGTGAATACCACCTACTTGGCCTGGTACCTGATACAAGGCCTAAATAGTCCCTCAGGATTGATGGATGGAAGATTGTTGATGGGCAAAGAATTTTAATATGTTTGTTTCCTCAGTTCTTCTATCTTTTTCCAGGGCATGGCCCAAAATCTTTTGCTTTGCCCACATACCCACGTTCCATCACACACCCGGCGATATCAGAATGGCCTCCAGTCATACTCCGATAATTTTTCATAATTATACAGCCTTTTATTTCTTATAAATACCTAGCTGTATCTAGCTAAATGAAAGACAAGTAGAATTTACCTTTCTATACCCCTGCTCTCACTAAAAACTCGAGATAACACTAAAACACTCTTCCACGCTGAACCGAAGGTTAAGCACCAGACATTGCACTTTCCTATTCTGGACAAAAACACTAGACACTCATCCTACCAATACCTGGATCGAGAGTTCAGTTTCCAATACCAAATATCATTTTTATATATCATCATCTATTATTTCTACTTTGTGAGAGAACCACAATTCCATAAACCAGCACTTTGGCACCCAGGCCAGTTTCCCGGAACGGCACCTAAGCAGAGGCCAAACCCAGGGCTCAGCTCCCAGTTGAATTGCCATAGAGCAATATTTTCCTTAGCAATAAATATAGATAAAATAACCAAAAAATATCCAGGAATATTCCCCTATTTATACAGCTGACAATTTAATATTATACCCCAGGAAATCCCCACAGAGATCTAATCTGCTACATCAAACTACATCCATGACATACAGAGACTTCTTCTTGTTATTGACAAGCATCCACAAACCCTCAGAGTGTAACTTAGCAGTCATATTGAATTCCCAGTCATGATAATTTGTGTCTGATAGTATGGAAAATATTGGAAAGGTTGTATCATTATTGGAAATGGATATAGACATGGTTTAGATGTGTGCAGTGAAAGGAGGAGGTGATTTGGTTTGTTTGGTGAGGTTGGTGCAAAGATTGGTGTATTGTAGGTGAATGAATGAATGGATTGATATGCCATATTGATGAGTGCTTAAATTGGTGTTTAAACAATGTGCAAATAGTAGGGAAAGCAGATATAAGAAAAATGTAATACAGGAGACCTGCAAACATGGTGAAACACCAAGCCATAGAAAGTATATAGAAATGTCATGATACAAGAGGAGGGGAAGAGTAGAGTAGAATAGGACTCAATATCTGGCAGGACTAAGCAATATACAATGATTTCACACATCAACCCCACTTATGCAGTCATGAATATACCCATAGAGTATAAGCAGAGATAGAGACAAAAGGAAAATGAAAACTTCATACAACCTGGTAAATTATAGTTCCCATCTTATATGAGCCTAGCTCCAAAAGACAATAAATAGGATAAAAAAAGTCTAGGATTTTGTTAGAATCCCATTGTATAAGGCTCCCATTTCCTCCTTCAGTAATCCCAATTTGCTGCCTTTTTGTCAAGTACACATACCGAGCACCCAGTAACTTGGCAATGCTGACCAAACAATCAGTCCAATTCTATGTGCAAGTGACCAATCCACACATATGTCACTTGGTACATTGGTCCCGGCTCAGCACATTCACCATTCACCTTCCCTATTCCTATCCCTCATCCACTCTTCCCCACTCATTATCCAATAATACCACCCCATCCACTCCTTATTTCTTGACCTATTCTACTTCGGGATGTTTTGCCATTGTTTTATCTTTGGCCATGACCCTATTATTATATTCGGTCACTCTTTATTATTCTATTCTTGGCCACAATTCTATTATCTTATTTTTATTGTTCTATTCTCATCCACATTCCTTATTCTATCCTTAATCAATGTAGACAATACCTCCACATGATTCTTCACCTTATTGTTCTCCATTCCTTATGCCGCCCTGTTCCACATCTTGCTTCTCAATAAGTTACAAGTTACAAGTAATATACAGTATTTAGAGTTCCTGGGGAACTATTTAAAAATTCAGCTGGTTAGTTTTATTTATTTTAAAAGAATTTGTGGCTGAAAAAATGGGTACTTTCTTATTTCTGACTTCTTTTGTTGCATTACCCTATTACATGTCAAGGTCATTTATCTCCATTTCTTTGACTATATAAGTAGGTCACTTTATGTATATATTTCTTTGTTCTGATAATCAACAGCAATCATTTGTATACTCTTTGTCCAAGTCTACACTTGGGCTGACACTCTCAGCACTCTCCAAAGTACCTCTCCCAAAATCTAGTGGCCTTATAGAAGAAGGGTGCAATGCTTGAGTGTATTTCTGCTAGCCATTTGGTTTCAAATCCAGATATACAGTCCAAGAGATAGTTATTGGCCCATAGCACCCAACACAGACAAGGACATGATCAGATGACATGTTGCCACCTTTTATGATTTTCATCCTGGATATGACCAAGGTGAACTTTTGTATCCATATTTGCTACTTTTTGTACTACATTGGTCATACTGACCATGGTTCATGATTTGTACCCTTCAGAGTTGATTGATCTTGTGCACCACATGTGGATCTACCAGGATTCTCTAGAAACCAGACTATGTGATGTATTTGATTGTGACATATATAAGCCAGAGATACTGTATACTCTAGCAAATATTACAATATCACAGGTGAGTCTTTCACAGCTAATATCTCATATCCACTGCTCTTGTTCTGACTCTGAATATTTGCTCAAGCTTGAAAGTGCAATGAGTCAATCTTGATGTTGTGCCTGAAGACATATGGAAAATAAAAGACCTTTCTTTTAAACTATTTGGAATGACTGATATCTCTGAACCCAACTATGGGAAGGAAGAACCTAAGAATGAAGGATGCATTCAGGGAAATACTTGGATGGGTGGGGTAAGTTGCCAGGTTATCTGTATAGCAAATGGTTCAGACTGTGTGTAAGGGCAACCTAGGCAGACACTCTACCCTAGGGCAGTATGCTGGCAAAGGGGGATCCAAAGGCTTAGTAGAGGATCTATGTATACAACTAGCATACCTGGCAAAGGGGGATCCAAAGAAAAAACTCTAAGGAACCCCTTCACCCCCTTACTATAGCTATATATGTACCACTGCCATGGCACTCCACTTGTATCGGGCATAACTCCCTGTAACAGTTGGTTGTGGAACCAGAATACCAGGGATGCCAGAACTTCCAAAGATGTGATTGATAGCCACAGGTAATGCCTGCTAATGGTGGCTGCCAACTGTAGCACTCATTCAGGATGTACCTCAGTCATAGTAGTTGGGTATATGCCAAGTGAATCTTGGTTGATAGGCATGGCCCTCAGTCAATAGAGTTTTGGTCATGACTTGTTTTTGGGGGTTTCCCTGACAATGGTTTGGAGTAGATTGTTGATAATAATCTGTATCAGAGGATGTTCCATTTCAGACCCCAAACCAATCTTGAACTGATCCAAACATATGCATGCATCCTGAACACACTGAACCAAGGGTCATGCTCAAGGCTCTCTTGAACCCAGATCCTCAGGACAAGTAGGAACTAGCCTCCCAGGTTCCAAGGCTAGATACATAGATCTAAGAGACAGAAGGAGGACTGAGGGCAGAGGTGAACTGAGTCAAGGAAGGTATGCAGAGTGGGAGACCTGTCAGAACTAAGACAGTGCAGCTTTGTCATAAATGGGCATGCCAAGCCAAACAACTGGAACCTCAGCTCATGTTCCAGGAACCTGGCCTGCAAGTATCAGAGCCTGCATACCTATCACCCAGCCAAAGGGTAAGATATGCTGAGAAAACTGGTTATGGGCAAAAGGGTATATAAGTATCAACTCACTCACAAGGGATCTTAAATTTTCCTCTTAGGAATTCCCCCTTGTTAGTATGGCATGGTAGTCCATGGGGGCTACAGGGGTTGCCTTTACAATCTGAGTCTTGCATACTATTTCTGTCATGATTGTATCTATGTTATCATTTTTCAACTCATTTGTTATTATTCTCAGTAGGGCAACTGTAATTATCAAAACTTTCCAAACACCACTCCCATCAGCAGTCTTCTCACTAAGATAGGCTGCAACCATACCAAGCTTGATCTTATCGTCGAATCATTCCATACCGTGACAACTGGATAGAATTTCTATCTCCTTGTGCAGTTTTGAAAATATCGAATATCTAAAGCCTATCAGACACGTGACCATTTATGAGATACTGTAGGTTTCTAATTTGCACCTTTAATCAGTGAAATGAGGTGGCAGATAGGTTTTCCGTGTTACGGTGCGAGAATCCGACGCCGCAAGATGATAATGACAGCGCAGATGATAATATTACCTTTGATGGATGTGCAAAGCCGTGTCGCGGTCTGGTCACACTTGAAGTCACACCACGTGATCAAATTAGGTACCAAGTGATATTTCAGACTCGACTTGTATTTATTCTTTTACAATAAGCTACTTGACTGTCAAGAGGCATTATCTACAGTGCATTGTTATTGACGTTTGGGGAAATTACTTGGTTTTCGCATACCTGCTCCAGCTTCCGACACCGGATGGCCGACGAATCCAACCGGCTCCATTTCTGGAGCCCAAATATGCCGGCGGAAACACCCGGAGGGCAGTCTTTTGAGAGTCATGTGGGGCTTCCTTGTGACCTACAAGGCTGTCCAAACACATCGGGCCGCTATCAGACTTGACTGTATTAATACGGAAAGTTCTGAGATACGTTGCAAAAAACCTCTCGTCCAAGACCAGGCCCTGCAGTTTTAAAATGTCCGATATACCCGTGACTATCGCAATCCTTGGGGCAGGAAGCCGTGGCAAGGTATATACGATCCACATTCCACTTACTAGTACCTTGATGAAACAAGTGAACCGCAATGTCAGACTTATGCTTCATATGCTCTGAAGAATCCCAACTTGTGTAAAGTGGTGGCTGTTGCTGAACCACGATCTCGCACACGGATGCTGTTTTCTGAACGTCATTCCATCCCCCATGCTAACGTCTTTACTGATTGGAAAGATCTTGTCGCCGCGGGACGTTTGGCAGATGCTGTTGTTGTATCCGTCCAAGACCGCTTGCACACAGAAGTTGTTCTAGCATGCGCGCCTCTCGGTTACCATATCCTTTGCGAGAAACCACTCGCGACAAGTGCCGAGGAATGTATTAGTATAGCAGAGGCGGTAAAGAAAGCTGGTGACATCATTTTCGCCATTGGATATGGTATGTACCACGGAACAACGATTATCCTGTTGACCATCATTTTCTGTGCAGTGTTAAGATACTCCCCTTACAACAAATCAATCATAGAAGTCATTCGCTCCAAATCACTGGGCAGACCCATCAACATCGTTCACGTTGAGCCTGTGGGATATTATCATTTTGCACACTCTTTTGTACGGGGCAACTGGTCTCGCGAAGCCACCAGTTCGTTCTCCCTGCTGACGAAGAGTTGCCAGTAAGTTGCATGAACATTTCAAATGACCACAGTATTAAAAAATACCGATTGCAGTGATATTGATCTACTGTGTCATTATTTTCATCCAGCCACCCCTGTGAGAGTGTCCTCTTTCGGCTCGCTTTCACACTTCCGCAAATCGTCAAAGCCCCCGGGAGCTGGATCGGCACAACAATGTCTCGATTGTCCCATTGAGCGGGACTGTGCATACAGCGCCAAGAAAAGTATGTGACAAGCCCGAAACGTATTGTCCACTCTTAATGCCTAATCAATCGAGGGTTAGTCTATCTGGAACCGGTCTCGCAAGGAAACCTTGGTTGGCCTGCAGACACCATCACAGACGGCCCCCCTAATATTGAAAACATAACGGAAGCGTTGCAAGGAAACTATGGGAAATGTGTTTTTGAAAGCCCGAACGATGTTGTGGACCAGCAGGTTGGTTATCGGACGATCCAGGTAGACGGTGACTAATGGAAAATAAACATCATAGGTGGTGAATATCGAGTTTTCAGATGGATCCACAGCATCCTTTACCATGATTGCTTTCACGGAAGGTATATATAATGTGTCAATTGGCTGACCTGGTGACACTGATGGCCGCAATTGGCATTTGGCTTGCCGTAATTGTTACCCAGCAATCTGTCAAAGACAGACAAGGATTCACTTTACAGATGGTGAACTCATAGGTGATATGACCAGCTATACGACGACAGATATTCGCAAGCGAACGTCGGTGACACACACACCAACACCCCACGAGGAGGGTGGTGCTCATGGCGGTGGAGATATGGGGTTGATCCGAGCATTCGTGCAAGCGATTAAGGATAGAAACATGAAGCCCTTGGGTGAGGGCTCGTCAATAGAGGACGTGTTGCTTGCCCACTTGGTGGTGTTTGCGGCGGAGAAGAGCAGACGAGAGGGGTCAGTGGTGAACGTGGCCAAATTTGCACAGGACCTGAGACATGTAAACTAAGCTTAACTTAAATAATCTCCGCCGGTTCACCAACATGGTTATCCAGACGCCAGCACCGGTGATATCTGAGCGAAGTGGCAGGCACGGTAGCTGCGCACAGTTTCAAATTGCTTAAAAGACTGGGCACCCTCTCCTCTCATCCCCTCCCATCCCCTCCCACTCCCTCCCATTAATTCCCTTGTGTCTCCCACTTGGGCCACTTCACGACTCACGAGCTGCTCGCCAGACACCTGAAACAACAGCATATACACTCCGCTGGCGGGAAGACCGAACCCTGGCGGAGTGACACATGGCTGCTGAGTCGGGTTTCTGCGTCGCTTGTTGCCTCTACAGTGAGCAAGTCGCTCTGGTTGACCGTGCGGTCCTAGAGGTTGACGTTCCTGAGGAGGCTACGCTCTTTTGATCTCATCGGTCTACTCGCCCTAGTATATCCACTCCCTAGTAATTCCGCGATGCCTCAGCTCAGGTGCAGTCCCAAGTCCATTTCTATTGGCCATAGCCTACCGGTTGTTAAGTTGTCAACGTCGTCTGTGAGAGATGGGAGAGTGTAAACATAATTCTATTTCCATTGACGCATATATGTGGGTGTTAACCTGTCTACCGAGACACCATTGACTCTTTGTGGCCTCACATTCATCACTTATATGCGGTCAAAAGTATTAATATCGATACCAAGATATAGCATATACCCCACTCGCCGCCTTTCCCCCTTTCTTCCACCCTACACCTACCTCATGCACGACTCACTCACAACACGCACCGCGGTGTTGATGCAGGGTGGCGAGTTGATTGTGAGTTGTTCATATATCGGAGATCAATAGAGAAACTTGACACTCCCTGTAATTCTTCTCGAGCTTCACAGTAGCTGCAGTCAGCAGTGTGCCTAACCGGAAGGCAGCCGGATTCATCTTTCACAGAAGGTATGAAGGCATGTTCACAATGAGAATGACAAACTTACAATGCGTGCCTTGGGAGGGGGTGCCAGTGACACCAGAAAAGAGAACTGAAATGATCATAGCAAACCTTAAACGGTTTCATATATCATCACAACTTGGCAGGCAATTCACATCTGTAGTGAGAAACATGTGGACTCGGATCTAGTCTTTGGTCACTTGTCTGGACCATGCGGGTTTCGGTAATCGATATGAGGCTCACTAGCTCACGCCGTTCCATCACAAACAGTGTGTTCCGTGATTGGAAAGCGCCTACTAGCACGGAGCGCCGCCGGAAACACCCGGACACTAGGTATGTATGATGTTGTTTGACACAATTCTGACATTCTCTAGAATACAACGCGGGGACAGCCACCAAGGATAAAATACTATATATTTTAGCGCGTGATCCCCGATGGAGGTCACTAGCTGTGTATAATGTTGTTTGACATAATTCTGACATTCTCTAGAATACAACGTGGGGACAGCCACCACAGAGGGATAGAATAGTATATAGCTTAGCATGCGATCCTGAGGCCTGTTTTTTTTTACCTGAAGTCCTCATGTGAAGACACGGCCACTAGCCCCACACTCTTTCTACATTGTGCCCATGTTCGGTTTGATGCGAACTCGGTTCACGTCGCTCATCATCAGACGGGAGTGCTATGGGACCTGTACGATCCTGGCCAGTACGGAGGGTTTTCCACACAGCTGTGGCAACGAGGGTTACGGGTTGGAGAACAGTGAAAACGATGGTAGTAGCCTTGAAAAAAAAGGTGAGCATTGCAGTTATTCCGTTATCAAAACAACAAGTTGCCAAATAGGTGAGCATGTGGTGCAAGAAAAAAACTCAAAACTCCTTCCAAAGAAATAAAATAAAATAAAGAAAACGCACCTGTACGGCCGCGCTCTTAGGACGCTCAGTCCACATGCAGATGTTGATCCAGACAGCACCGATACACCAAATAATGTCACAGCGAATAGCGATGATAAGAAGACCGACAATCTATGACATAAAATGGAAAAGCAGTCAACATTATTGACTATCTAGCAAGGGAGGACGATGACACACGTTTGTAACCATGACGACAGCAAATCCCTCCCATTCATAATCCTTGAAGTGATTGGCGGCATCTTTTGGATTCCATGTCTTGCCGAGCATAATGCTGTATGAATTTTAGAATCGATTTAATCGACGAATTACAGTTACGAAATTGGACGTACAAGATGGATTGTGGCAACAGAAGAGTGGCAGGCAAAAGTAAAAAGAGTCGCATGGGTGCATGGATGAGGAGCGTGTCGATTGGCCGTGACCTTTTAGGGGGATGATATATGAGGAGCACAATGTTAGAGTACAGGAGAACCAGCGTGAGGAGGGCCAGTAATATTGTAGATGGGATGAAAAATTTGAGAGCCTATTGGTAGGATCAGTCATTCATACTTTGTGATCAACTGAGGGACACCCTCACCCATGTCATCGCCCAAAAGGCCATAAGCCAGTTCGCGATTACCAACGAGAACCCAACACCCTTTATAAGAGCTTGCTGGAAATGACGTAGTAAACATGGAGCACATGAAAGTTTCTACAGAGTGAATACCTTTGTCTCCTCTTTCGAGGCTAGGACAAGGAGAACGCAGTACCCGACTTGACCAGCGAATATGGCTAAGACGTAAATTCCTACAAGAGTAGGCGATGGAGATATTGGGGTTGGGTGTTGCTTAGAAATGGAGCTTATTCCAGGAGAAACGATAAACGTCGCCACCATGAAAGTGGCAATGTTAATAAGGAGGGAAAGGGGTGTAAGGACTTGAAGCCTGTTCCAGCCTGTAAAGATTCGTACACTGATTACAAGAGGGAAAGTAATTACCTCACAAGAAACAAATACTCGCGTACTGCTGGGTGGTGAATATCCAATGGTATTTCTTGTGGTAGAGGCATGGTGTTAAAGAGTGGAATAAGCGACGTTGGGATGACGTCATGTATATGATGAATTATGTAAGATATCGGATGGAGCTGAATCTGCAAGTCGAATTTGGGGGAGGACTCGAGTTGCTGTTCTCTAATCGACGCTCACACGCTGTGTCTATCCCTGCCATCGTCCCTACTTCCAATACTCTTAATGACTCTACTTCAAAAACCTCTCAATCTGCACCTGGAGCAGGGGACCAACGTCCAGCCGATGTGACCTTCCTTTTGCACTGGCTGAAGGATAATCTACTAAAGGAACGAGAAGAACTTTTCATGGAAGGGAACACTGTGTGAGCACATGAACTCATTATATATGCCTTTGCCCTGGACTA
>QLPG01008111.1:0-10524 GCA_003314385.1 Gomphus sp. MG54 | reverse complement strand
GGTTCCAGATGTGGACATAGGCTGCCAATGCTTCTCCCCAGAATAATGCAGGTAGTTTACATTCAGCAAGCATGGTGGTAATGGCCTCAGCAGCTGTACGATTGGCACGCTCTGCAACTCCATTCTGCTGTGGACTGGCACGAACAGTGTGTTGGCGTTCAAACCCATGTAGATCTGTAAAAGCCTGAAAATCCTTGGACATGTATTCCCCACCCTTGTCATCACGCAAACACTTGATCTTCAGACCAAGCTGTGTCTCTGCCCAAGCCTTGTACTGCTTAATTGCCGCAAACACCTCATCCTTAGTGCGAAGAGGGTGGAAAGAGCGAAAGCGAGTCTTGTCATCAATGAACAGAACCCAATATCTGTACCCAGAATGGGTACGCACAGGGAGAGGTCCATGGAGATCAGTGTGGACAAGGTCGAGTGGCTTAGATGCACGAGTGGATGAAGAAGGAAAGGGATTCTGATGTTGCTTCCCGGCAAGACACGGTTCACAAACAGGATCAGGGTTTTGCTTTGACTTGAGCACCAAACTGTCCACCAGATCACCCTTGACAAGGCATTTGACACTCTCTAGGTTCATATGGGCAAGACGACGATGCCAGAGAGAGAGATCCATGACACAAGTGCTGGAAAAGTTCACAGACTCAGACACAGGAATGGTAGAACCATCAAGGAGAGCAGTGTTGTGAGAGTTTACAGAGGCGGTAAAGAGAAGGTTGCCGCTCTGAGAGAATGTAATGCGATCATGGACAATGGTAACAGTGAACTGCTTTTGACGAGTGAGGTATAAGACAGAGAGCAGATTGTTGTGCAATGCAGGAACATGGAGCACTCGAGTAAACTCTAAAGTGCGCTTCCGAACACCATCTACTACCGGTGAAAATTGGAGAGTGCCAACTCCAGTAGAATAGACGACTTGGTGGTCTGCAAGTTGAATGGGAATGACAAGTGGACGAAAATTACGTATCCAGTGTCGATGAGGAGTCATATGAGATGTAGCACTGGTGTCTGCAATCCAATCAAACTCAGCATTGAGCTGAAGCGGTGTGGAAGAGAGTGCAAAGGCAGAAAATGATGCAGCACTTGGATTTCCATCAAATTCAACATCAGGGGTTGAAAATGGAGCAGATAAGGTAGTACTGGTGTGCACAATGATGTTAGATGGTGCAGACTGCTTTTGAGAGCAATTTTGGTGCTGAAAATTCGAGTTTGCCAGTAGAAAATGATGAGGGAGTGTCCCTGGGAATGTCCCTGGTGGGTGCAGAGTGCACAAAACTTCGTTTGGGGTGTAATAGAAGTAGTAGATGAAGCAGGGAGCTGTATAGGTGAAGGAGCAATGGTAAAAGGCTTCTGGAGATGTACAAACTCGAGTTTTGACCACATCCTGACTGGATCCTCAGCAATACCCTCAAAATGAACCCTCTGCTCAAGCTGAACACCTAAGAAGATGTCTCCAGCTGCCATAGATGCATCCTCATCCCAAATGGCTGCCTTGACAGCATCAACAGGCCTGACCATCCTCCCAATGACAATCTGCCACAATCTCTTGCTCTGCAACACAGCCCTCATCTCTCCTCTCCACTGGGGGTAGTTGGTGTTGTTGAGAGGTGTGAGATGAAAGGCAGAAGAGTCAGAATGACTGTCTGACATGGTAATGGTGTTGTGGAGTCTGGATGACTGATTGATATGATAAGGAGTCAGATGTTGACGGATAAGGCTGAAAATTTGACTGAAGGTGGATGCAACCTGTATAAAGGTGTGTGCAAAGTATGGGGAAGATTGGAGTAGTGTGTGTTGTAGTGTGAGCCAGTTAAAACCCGGGGCCCATAACCTGATGCCAGGGAAGGTCTAATAAGACTGTAACTGTCAGAGCAACAAGTGCCTTTGGGGCTTGTCAATATAGATGCTAAAGACAAGTATATAACAAAGTAACTACTAACCTTTGGGGCTTGTCAATATAGATGCTAAAGACAAGGCCCAAAGGTGCCCAATGGTGCGTCGTTATGGGCGCTTATTTTAAGCGCCAGAGAACGCACATGCAAAAGAGAAAAGCGCAAAAGAGAACCAAAGATGCAAGTGCAAAACACAAATGCAGGGGAATAAAATCATGACCCAACACACCCTCGGCAACCTGTTGAGGAATGGGAGATTCCCTAACAGATAGGAAGGGTCATCGGATCAGGGATCAGTTTAAAGGAGTCCAAACCTCTCTCACTCAGACAATAATTCAACAAATCAGTCTTAAATTGACTATCAAAAAAATATAATAATTTTGGCTGGCCATTTAAGAGTGAATTACTCAAAGTAATTAACTGTTAAAGTATCAAGCTCTTCAAAGCCTAAGGAAGTACTTCAAAAAACACTTATATATTTCGTTTATTTCTATTTTGGACCCACAAGGACCCACAGGCAGGCGCTAAACACTTATACACGGAAAATGGCACCAAACTGCTGGCTCAAGCTCTCAAGACTCAAATGTATAACAAATTCCTGGGCTTAGGTAATAGCTATTATACTTCAGGTCAGCCCAGAAGCTCGGCTTATTTACTATTAATATTTCGTGACTTGACCAGTCACGAGACCACCAGCCGTGAGAATGTGACTCATTAATGACTATGGGGTGACTCATTAATGACTATAGGGTGACTCATTAGTGACTACAGGGTGACTCATAGCTGCCACAGGTTTCTAGGACTTTCCATTCCTTTCCACACCCTTCCACTAATTACAGGAAAGCCTTTGCCTTATTGGGGAGTTACATAATTAGCTTAGAATTAGTATAAATAGAGACTAGTTCTGTAGCGTAAAAAGCAATCAATCTTATCTTCACCCATAATCCGCCGGATTATCTAGTGCTGCCAGCACTCTCTTAAGTAGGTCGCTGACCACTAAGACTTATCATCAGAGGTTTGTTCGCGGAATAGATCTCAACCCTCCTATGCGGTAGAAGGTTTCTTGGACAAAATATAAAAGGTACGTAAAAACATCATAAAAGAACTAAACTAGATTTTATAGGACATCCATGGAAATAATCCTAGGCAAGGGTAGAATAATCGTTCACGAACATAAACTATTATTCCTACATGTAATTGACAAGTCACCTGCCAAGGCCCCCTCTAAACAATTCTTTTTGGACATCAACCCAGACAGGCATTAGCTTGCTGTCGTCTTGTCGGAGAACTTGATTGAACTTTCTTCACACCAAAGTTTTGTCACAGCTCTTGGGTTACCAGCTTACGGTTCCAAAACACAACCCGTCCAGCTTCCAAATGTGGTGTAGGAAGTGTGGTGTAGGAAGAGTTGTGCTGCTCCGGCCACCATTACTGTCGTGTGGGTCAGTATGAAGTGCACCCGTTTTGATACCGAGTCTACCACGTTCATCATAGCGTCGTACCTGTGCATGTCGGGGAGCTCCACTACAAAGTCTACGCTTATGGTATCCCACCATGTCTCGGGGATCGGGAGCGGGTGGCCTTCCCTGACCAGTCGTTACCTCTGGACCTTCGTTCATAGGCACAGGTCGCACGTCTTGGTGTACTCACCGATGTATCGAGACATGTGAGGCCACCAGTAGTTTTGAGAGACAAGTTCGAGGGTCTTCCAGCAACTGGGATGCCCGGCAACCCTTGAGTTGTGGTGATGGGCTACTATCCATTGCCGGAGACCTCTCACATCTGGAATGTACACCTTCCCTCGGAAGGTCAACAACCCATCGGCCTCTGCCCATTCAGCCGAAACCAATGACCTCCCTCCTGCTTCCCACAGTTTCCTCACCGCCTCCGCTACTTCGTCCTCTAGTGTCCCTCCGGTCAGCGCCCTCTTCAGTTCTCGGGCAATCCCTCGCTCTTCCCCCTCCAGCACCACTCCTTCTAGGGCCTGTATCGTGAACAGCTCCGGTCAGAGCAAGACTAGGTCTCTATTGTCGCCCGCGTCTGATCCATGGTCTGACCGACACGAAAGCACGTCGGACTTCCCCATCGCTACTCCCGGTCTGTGCCACAGGTCGAAGTTGAAATGTGAGAGGTAGAGGGACCAGCGGGCTTGTCACCGGTTCAACTTCTTCGAGGATCGGAAGTATTCTAGGTTCTTGTGGTCGGTCCAGATCTCGATGTGGTGTTCAGCGCCCTCTAGGAAGTGTCTCCACTCCTAGGGAATGGCACGGGTCACCCACGGGTCAAATGTGGGTGACCCGCACCCGACCCATGGGAAACCCAAACCCGTCAACCCATGGGTTTTTTCCCACGGGTCGACAGGTGTCAGGTGCATGGCGCACCCGCACGCCTGCGGCACGTTCGTGTCGTACATCGC
Organism: Gomphus sp. MG54; assembly: GCA_003314385.1. Lineage (NCBI taxonomy): Eukaryota > Fungi > Basidiomycota > Agaricomycetes > Gomphales > Gomphaceae > Gomphus > Gomphus sp. MG54. Next base: position 6,210 of record QLPG01008111.1, on the reverse strand, counting down.
GTTTGCGCCAACACGAACGCGCTGTACGCGCACACGCCAACACGAACGCGCTGTACATGAACGCGCCGACATGAACGCACCGACATGAACGCGCCGACACGAACACGCTATACGCGTACGTGCTGACTCGAACGCGCCGACATGGACGCGTTGTACGCGCATGCGCAAACGTGCTGTACGTGCACGCGTCGACACGAACGCGTTGTACGCGCACGCATTGTACGCGCATGCGCAAACGCGCTGTATGCGCACGCATCGACACGAACGCGTTGTACGCGTGCACGTACGGCTCGTTGGTGTCGGCGCGTGCGTGTCATACGGTGCGGCGCGTGCGTGTCATACGGTGCGGCGCGTGCGTGTCATACGGTGTGGCGCGTGCGTGTCATACGGTGTGGCGCGTGCGTGTCGTATGCACGTGCGTGTCGTACGTGCACACGTATGACAGGAGCGAGCAGCCGGTTGGGTGTCGTACGCGTGCGCATGCACGCGTACATGGTTGACGCGCCGGGTTGGGCCGGGTCACGGGTGCTCTGGGCTTGACCCGCACCCGCACCCAAGGGCACCCGACCCGGTGACCCGTGCGGGTTGGCCAAACCCGTGCTATTCCCTATCCACTCCTCCAATGCCCGGATGATAGCGAGCATCTCCTTATCGTGGATCTCATAGTTTCTCTCCACTGGGGAGAGGCTCTTTGAGTAAAAGGCGATCGGGTGCCACTTGCCATCCTCGCACCACTGCTGCAAAAGGACCGCCCCCATGGCTACATCAGAGCTGTCCACTTCTACTTGGTAAGGGTGGGTATCATCAGTGAACCCGAGGATGGGTGCCATCGTGAACTTCATCTTGAGCCCTTCGAAGGCTGCCTGTTCCTTGTCTCCCCACTTCCACTTGGCGTCCTTCTTCACAAGTTCGAACAACGGCCTGGCGTGGTGTGAGAATCTCTTGATGAACCTCTGATAGAAATTGGCAAAGCCCAGGAAGGCCTGTACCTCTTTCTGGTTCGAAGGAGTTGGCCAACCCGTGACTCCTTCCACCTTGATGGGGTCCATTTCCACCTTGCCATGAGATATAATGAGGCCCAAGTACTCTATCCTGGTCCGTTCAAACTTGCACTTCTCCAGCCAAAGGTAGAGTTTGTAGGGAACGGCACGGGTCACCCACGGGTCAAATGTGGGTGACCCGCACCCGACCCATGGGAAACCCGAACCCGTCAACCCATGGGTTTTTTCCCACGGGTCGACGGGTGTCGGGTGCGCGCCGCACCCGCACGCGACATACGACACGTACACGCCGTACGCGCGCCCGACAAACGACATGAACACGCCATACGCGCATGCGACGTACGACATGAACGTGCCATACGCGCACGCGACGTACGGCATGAACACGCCGTACGCGCACGCGACGTACGACATGAACGCGCCGTACGCGCACGCGACATACGACATGAACGTGCCATACGCGCACGCGACGTACGACATGAACGCGCCGTACGCGCACGCGACGTACGACACGAACGCGCCGCATGCGTGCGTGTCATACGCGTGAGCGTACGGCGCATTGGTGTCGGCGCGCTGGTGTCGGCGCGCTGGTGTCAGCGCGTGCGCATATGGCGCGTTGGTGTCGGCGCGTGCACGTACGGCGAGTTGGTGTCGGCGCGTGCGCGTGCGGCGCGTTGGTGTCGGCGCGTGCACGTGCGGCACGTTGGTGTTGGCGCGTGCGCGTGCGGCGCGTTGGTGTCGGCGCGTGCGCGTACGGCGCGTTCGTGTCGGCGCGTTCGTGTCGGCGCGTTCGTGTCGGCGCGTTCGTGTCGGCGCGTTCGTGTCATATGTGTGCGCGTACGGCGGCGCGGTCGTGTCGTACGTGTGCGCGTGCGTGTCGTACGTGCATACATAGTTGAGGCCGCGGGTTGGGCCGGGTCACGGGTGCTCTCGGCTTGACCCGCACCCAAACCCAAGGGCACCCGACCCGGTGACCCGTGCGGGTTACCCTAACCCGTGCTATTCCCTAAGAGTTTGTGGGCCCTTAGTCGTTCAAGAACCTCTCGAACGACTCGTCGATGCTCTTCGAGAGTCTGGGTGAAGATGAGGATGTCATCCAGGTACACACACATGTGTCCCTCCATTATGAGGTCCTGGAAGATGTCGTTCATCATGGTCTGGAATGTTGCGGGGCTATTAGTGAGGCCGAAGAACATGACAAGGGGCTCAAACAGTCCCCGGTTCGTGCGGAATGCCGCCTTCCACTTGTCTCCCTCCTTAATCCGTACATTATTAAACCCCCATTGCACATCCAACTTGGTAAAGTACTTGGCTCCTCGAAGTTGTGCAATGAGCTCCGAGATGATGGGAAGGGGGTACCGGTTCTTCACCGTCATCCCATTGAGTACCCGATAATCCTGGACTAGTCGGAGGGAGCCATCTTTTTTCTTGATGAAGAACACGGGGCTTCCCATGGGGGATTTCGAGGGGTGGATGCATCCCATGCGCAGGTTCTCCCATAAGAACTCATCCAGTTCTCACTGTTTGCTTGGAGAGAGAGGTTACACTTTATAGGCCGAGAGTTTTGCTCTGGGCTCCAATTCGATCGCGTGGTCCCACGTCCTCTGCTCGGGGAGAGAATTCGAAGGACTCCTTCTCGAAGAGGTCATTAAAGTCTTGGAGATAGGGTGGGATCATCCCTTTCTCCTTGGGAGGGGTACTCCAGAGTGTCCATTTGGCCAATTGCTGCACAGTTGTGGCAGCCATGATGGTAGCAATCGGAATGTCCGGGGGGGCCATGGTTACGAAAAGGCGATCACCCGGTTCGAGGAAGGGCACACCATCGTCGATACCTTCGCAGTCTTCAGACTCGTCGGTCGTCATGCCTGGCAAGGGGCCGGTCCAAAGACTCCAAACTGCCATTTCCTCCTGACGTTCCTTCTCTAGCTTGACCCGGCAGGTGTGGCATTGGGCCAAGCACCGGCTTAGCGTGACCTCTTGCGTATGCCAGTTGACTTTGGGGTTATGATTGCGAAGCCAGGGATAGCCAAAGATTATGTTGTGCTTCCCCAGATTGGTCACAGCAAACACGGCTCATTCTGAGTGGTCTCGGTAGTGTAAGATCTCATCAACAACATGTCGGATTGCTCCTCCCTTGTTTGGGGTACCGTCGACGTTGTACACTGGTGCGGGTCAAGTCAACAGGCACAAGTTCAATCTTTCGGCGATCGCGAACTTCCAGTCTATGAACAGTCCTGTAGCTCTGCTGTCTAGTAGGGAGGTTACTCCCTTAACCTCTGCGGTGTTGGTAGTCTGTATCTCTACCTTGAGGTTCAGGGAATTCGGCGAGGGGGTGGAAGCCACTATGTAATGCTTTGGGAGACTGTGTTCCCAACGTTTCAACCTAGGAAGGGGGGATGGTGGTTTCGGTGAAGTCGGTTAGGAGTGTCTGTATCGCTTACGGCTGAGGCATCATCATCTGAATCCAGAGTTGTATTCTCCATACCAGAGTCTATAGACAGAGCAGCAAAGTGATTAAACAAGGGCAGCAAGGGCACATCCTTCACTCGCTGCCTTGGGCAAAATCCCCTGAATCCACATCTTCAACCTCCCCAGCCTCGTTGGTATCTCGAACAGAGCGGAGACCATCCAGTACTCTAGCATCTCTTCACGCTCTTCCGCCGTCATGAAATGCACATCATATGCCTGAGGGCATTCTCGGGCAAAGTGGCCGGCCTTGCCACATCGTCGGCACGTGAGTGGCAGAGGATACCACTGCCTGGTTGCGTCAATGTCCATCGGTGCAGGCCCAAGGGGTGGCATCGGGGGAATGAGGGCCGACGGTGTTCTAGGGGGAGCGGGTGCTGCTTGCTTGGTTGCGGGTTCAACAGGCTTTCGGCTAGGCTGTGGCGCTGAGGCATGTAGTGATGGGAATCAAGGCCCCTGAAAGGCTTTATTTGCTGCGCGTGTGAGGGCCACCGCTCACGCTGTGGTGTACCACACCGAGATGTCATCATCCTTCGGTCTCCTGTCTAGCATCAGCGCGATGCGGCTTTGGATAGTGGGGTCAAGGCCTCGTCGAAACTTCATGACGATGGACCATCCATCTGTGTATTCGGCCTTTCCGACTAAGTCTTCGAATTGGTCGATATACTCGTCGACCGAACGCTTGCCTTGGTGGAACTGGTGCAACTCTAATTGGTTTACCACCTCAGTGGCCTCCTGCAAGGGGTAGAAGTGTTCCCGAAAGGCTTCCACAAAGGCCTTCCAGTTGGCATAGAGCAGCCTGCCTGTCTTTGCTTCATGTGTGAACACTCGGCTAGAGAAGGTCACTGCTCTTCCTGTCTTCATAAAGGACAGTGCCCAGAGGATCTGAGACTGCTCATCAGGAAAATCGGCAGCACAGACGCCGAGGTACAAGGTGCAAGACTGCATGAACGCGCGCCCATGCGAACAGTCACCATCGAAATCGGAGGGCTTGGCGGGTTCTACCATTCATTTCACGGGCTGCCGAACGTGGGTCTGGAGGCCTGCCACTAGATTCATCGTGGTCGCCTGTAGTGCATTCAGCCTCATATCTAGGTCCTGCTTCTCTCTTCTTTCTCTTAGTAACTCCTGTTCTATACCAGCCAGTCGGTCCAATAACTCCTGGGCCGACGGCAAGTCCATGGGGAGTAAGGTTTTTTGTAAGTGAATGAGGAGGGGCTGCTGCTGTTGCTACTTCTGAAGAAATTCAATTTGGAGTCATATGAAGGAGCAGCCGGTTCTCGAAGGAGAGAGATTTCTACTGTAAGGGCAACCTAAGCAGGCGTTCTACCCTAGGGCGGTGCACTGGCAAAGGGGGATCCAAAGTTTTAGTATGGTACCTAATATATGGGGGCTAGCCTACCTGGCGAAGAGGGATCCAAAGAGAAAACTCTAGGGAACCCTTCGCCCACTGACTACTGTATATAAGCACCATCGCTATGGTACTCTGCGCTCTACCGGGCATCACCCTCTGTACCGACTGGGAAGTTCCGCCAGGGCCTCGACCCTGAGAACGAATGACGAAAGGGGAGCCAAGAGTTACAGTCGACCCTTCTGAAGGGTACTCGCCAACAGGGATGATGGTTCAGTGCACAGTATGCTCGGTATTACCATGAGTGGGTCGAACAGACTTCGGTTGGTGGGTGTAGAGTACGGGTGGGTTGGCACTGGTCAGGGTTTATGATTGGGGGTTCCCCTGACAGTTTCCTTCTGAGAATGGGATGCATGTTAACTTTAGGGACCCTGAGAATACTGACCCTTCTTAAATACATTAGATCCAGGAACCATGTAAGGTACAATCATCCTGATAACCATCCATCAAGTTTCCCATGTTATAGGAACCTGTCAGGTATTGGTAATGCCGATGATGCATGGGCTGAGCACTATATTAATAGTGCTAACTTCACAATGCTGCCAGGAAGTGGCATGGCTTCAATGTACTCATGCATTGTGCCCTACTTTCTGTACGTGCCACTGATTTGGAACAGAGAATGTGGAATAAGGGTGGCATAAGACATGGAGAAAAGAATAAGGTATGGAGACCATATAAAAGTATTGTCCACAGTGATCTAGAATAGAACAATAAGATGTAGATGAGAATAGAACAATGAGATAAGACCGAGAATAAACAAGTAGGAGTTTGAGTGAGAATAGAACAATAGAAAGTGGCCAAATATAAAACAATAGGGCCACAAACAAATTATAAATGAATAGTGAATGTCCCGAGGGGAAACAGGTGAAGGGAAGAATGGGAAATAAAAGAATAATAAGGAATAGAAGGGATGGGATGAGGAATATAGTAAAGTATTATAGTATCTACTAGTCAGTACTGGATACAATAACACTTTATCATTATAATATATGCTCATTATAGTACTATGGGCATGTGATGCAAGTCCCTGTCAAGTCATACTGGATGTACCGAGCCAAGACCACATACTAGTGAGGAACAATGTTTTGGAACCATTGATGATTTAACCCGAGAAGAGTGACAAAACTTTGGTGTGATAAAAGCCTAATCAAGTTCTCCAACAAGACGTTTAGCAAGTGAATGCCAGTCCAGGTCGTTATCCAAATGTTTAGAGGGGGCCTTGGAAGGTACCTTGTCAATTACATGTAGGAATAATAGTTTATGAGTGTAAACTATTAGTTCTACCCTTGCCTAGGATTATTTCCACTTGATGTTCTATATAATCTAGATTTA
>QLPG01008109.1:0-16003 GCA_003314385.1 Gomphus sp. MG54 | reverse complement strand
GTGGCAAAAGCAGGAGCCTTGAAGAATGACTGCAGAGCTTTCCATCATCGTAATTCTTGCTTGAGAACCATGGGAATGAGGGTCAGGACTCGGCTCGGCTCAGAATCCCGGGCCTGGTCCCGGGGCTTATGTAAGGTAGAGGACAAACGTGCTAAGTCACGTGACTCAAATGTCACATTCACAATTTCACACAAGGATCTGGCAACATTGCTCAAAATTTGATTCTGAGACCACAGATCAATGGCATAGAACTATATGTACATGGTCTTGGTTGTAATTTTTGAAAAATCACTATTGCAAATGTAGTATATCCAAGCTTTCAACTATCTTCCCAAAATTCATAATCATATCTTTAAGCGACATACTGTAGAGCAACTCTTCATCAATAGATAAAAAAAACATGTAGAAATCTTCCTATTTGCAATCATCAACAGTGGTGAGACAGCTGTTATCATCGGTTTTAATTGGCTACAGACACATAGTTTAAAAGTAAACTAGAGGATAGGAGATATCACATTCAACCATTGCTTAATAGAGTGTGGAATTCAGTACAGGAGGATGAGGGTGAGGATAGAATGGAGGAAAGAGCTCATATTTTTGTGACCATACTTAACAAAGAAGAGGCAGAGTAAATAGTTAGTATATGTACTTACTTATATAAGTTTATTATGCCCCAGATCAATCTAACCAATGACCATGCAACCAATCCATCTACTTCTGCAGAATTCCAATTGCACCATTAGGGAACTAACACACCCCACCCATCTTTCTGCAATTCTGTCATTCTACAATTCCACAATCACACAATCCTGTGTTTCTACAACAGGTGCATCTGGGGTTCCTAGGTAACTCATTCCTAGAAAATGGCATAGGTCACCTATGGGCAACCTGAACATGTGAACCCATGGGTTTTTTCCCATGGGTGGATGGGTGTTAAGTGCTCACCACACCTGCATGCATGCACATGTTTCATTTGTGTCAGTATATGCATGTATGGCACATTCATGGTGGTGTATGTATACACATCCTGTTTGTGGCATCACATTCATGTCAGTACATATATATATGTTACATTTGTGGTAGCATGTGTGTCTACATCATGTTTGTGTCAGCATGTGTGTGTCATACACATGCGCATATGACAGGAGCAAGTCCCTGGGTACATGTTGTATACATGTGCATATACATGTATATAGTGTTCTGGTCTGTTCCCCAGATCAATCTAATTGGTAGTCCATACCATTCCCAGGGATTTTCTAGTTGTGACTATCAAATGATCCTCTACCCACCCTTTCTGCAACTCCTTTTCATGACTGTGGTATTGGAATTATAAGCAAATTGACAGTAGGATAGAAGAATTTTATGGCAGTCTATTTAATTTTATCTCCTCAGTGTAGTCAACAACTACATGTATATTTGGAAAATATACCTATTTAATTTTATCTTACAAAAAGAATAAAGGGAAATTAGCCTTAAAGGCTTGTATAATATATTATACAACTCACCTCCTCAGTGTAGTCAACAACTGAGGGGGGAGGCATGCGCGGGTTGTATTTCACCTGCATATACCCTACAACCGGCCCTTGACCCTATCGAATGTTTGAGCCAGGCTGCCGGTCCCAATCCAGGGAGCTGGCCACGCATGTTGCATTGTGTGTGGACAAGTGCCTGTAAGTAGTGTACATAGGAAAGAATGAATAACTCCCTCAATATTGAGGGTAAAAATACAAAATATATTGAGATTGGTCTCTCAGGGGTGAGATGCAAACTTGCACCCTACATGCTCCCTCAAGCTCAATATATTCCGAGCTTTTTGGTGAGAATCTTCACTCTGGGTCCTGGTAAACCCTTTGTGAGGATGTCTGCGAGCATTTGATCGGTTGGGAGGTATTCGAGTGTAATCTTCTTCCCCTCAATCGTATCTCGGATGAAATATAGTCTTATGTCAAAGTGTTTGGTCCTCGAGTGCTGCTAATTACCGTAAGCTATAGTAATAGCTGATTGGTTGTCGGCATATATTTTTATAGGATTTTTAATGGGCTGGAAAACTTCGGTTATGAAGTTCTTGAGCCAAATGGCTTCTTTTGTGGCATGAGTCATAGCAATGAACTCTGCTTTGGTGGATGAGAGTGCGACTATTGTCTGCTTCTGGCAGCTCCATGAGATACTCCCGGAGTCGATTTGGAATATGTAGGCTGATATAGAGTGTCTGTGATCTTGTGAAGCCCAGTCGGCATCTGAGTATCCTACTAGGCCATCTCGACTCTTCCCTAAGACTAGCTTCTTATCTTTTGTGCCTTTTAAGTACTTAAATACTCTTTTAACTGCATTACAATGAGCAATCCCCAGGTTCTCTAGAAACTGTGATAATAATGAAACAGCAAATGAAATATCTGGACAGGTAGCTACTGCTGCCCACATGAGTGAACCAATCGCCTGTCGGTAGGGAATCTTTTCCATGTTTTTCTTTTTGGCTTCAGTAGTTGGGCACTATTCTTTAGATAGTTTAGAGGTAGGATCCAACGGAGTCATGTGCATTTTGGCGTCTTGTAGGTTGAATCGGTTAAGTATCTTATCAATGTATGCTTCTTAGGAGAAGCTAATCGTTCTGGCCGATTTATCCTGTTCGATCTTCAGGTTGAGAAGCCAGTGGATTTCTCCAAGATCTTTCATCTTAAAGATGGCTTCAAGATCTTCCTTGATGCCCCACAATATAGAGTCATCCATAGCTGTGATGGTGAGATCAGCTATGGCAGCTCCAATGATGGCATAGTCGTTTGCCCGATGTTTATAGAATACTGCAGCGTCTGAGGCTGATTTTGTAAATCCAATAGAATTAAGGGCATTGGACAAACACTTATACCATTCTCTGCCTGATTGCTTGAGCCTGTATATGCATTTCTTCAGCAATAATATGTTTTCATGTTGTTCCTCAAAATATCCAGGCGGCTTGCACATATAGATAGGTTCCTCGAGCGATGCATTTAGATATGCAATGTCTACGTCCATTTGATGTATGGGCCAATTGTTTCTAGCCACTATTGCACATATGGTGTGCAAAGATGTCATGTGAACGACTGGTGCATAAGTCTCATCGTAATCGACTCCAAAAGTTTGTGTGAAGCCTTGGGCAACGAGTCTTGATTTTTCATGTATGTTATGTCCCATGCCCCCAACAAACCCATACCAACCCCCACAACCACCTACCCCATTTCTGAGACCTCTCCAACCACCGAAGGACGAGCGACCACTTTCCGTGACTCCCATTCCCATAACATCCGAGCCCCCGCTAGTCCGATCCCGATTCCCGTGACCAAGGTTCCACATCTTGATAACTGACGTGCCAGTCTATCGCGTACCTTACTCCCTTATTCTTCTTTCCTATTGACCCCTTGTACTTCCTTTCTCCTTGTTTTATGACTGGCAAAGATAGTACAAGGATAAGTCGCATGTATATAGTCTCCCAGTCGACTAGACTGTTCGCTAGTACGAATATCGATTTAGTCTCCCACCAGTTTCCAATTCATTTCTGGTAAACTCCTGTCTCCTTTCCAAAATTAGGGACAGACGATCGAGGAGGGCGCAACACATAAGTTGAAGCCAAGTCCCTTCGACCTCGAACACCTTAGTGACCGGATTGAACCATTCCGCGACCGATCCTAAGTTCCCGGCGCTTCCGCCTCCGCCTGTAGTCCGTCCGACTTCTGCCTTTGGTCCTCGGCCCTGTTATGGACCCCTACGCTAACCCAGATAGCCCTTTCAGAAGTACCAGCTAAGTGCCCGACACGCAGACTTAACAATGTACTACCTCACCCTTCTGATTGTGTTTCATCACATGGGTCCACTTGCTACCAACTATATTCACACATGGAGGGGGTTTAGTGAGTTCCCAGGTGTCTTTGTTGATTTGCAATCGGATCTCAGTGTCCATGGCTGTCTTCCATGTAGGATTACAAAGGGCATCTTTACTCATTGTAGGCAATTGTAAATCATTTGATAGATATACAAAATCATCTTCATCGGCATTTATTTGTTCGGCACATATTGCTAGGTAGTCGCATACATCTCTCTCATGCTTGTTCCTCTGAATATAAAAATCTGGATCATGTGCGATATCGTTGAGTATATTATCCTCAAGGTCTTCGCAAGCAAGGGTGGTTAGATTTATATGTGTGGCTTCTCTAGCTTGAGATTTATCACTGGAGCCGGCCCTTGAAGCTCTTTCTTGTAATAAGCAAATTCTCTCACTTCTTCTGAGTGGAGGAGCTTCTTCAGGTCTGCTCACATCTATTTGACTCGGTTGTATATTTTCCAAGTCTCTCTCTGGTGTGCACTCGACTAATTCTTCGATGCGGCTCTCACCCGGCTGTAGGTCACGTGATGGTACTGGCGCCTGAATAGGTGCCGGTGCAGGTGGTATTGGCTGATATTTGATGGTCTTTGGCCCAATAATTGCGCAATCATCTGTAGGTAAAATATGAGTGTTTGAGGGTAATTTAGGTGCCTCAAATACAATATTCCGCTCCACAGATACCCATCAACTATCCGGCCAATATATGCAATGGCCGTTGCTTTGAGCAGAGTGACCGATCCACTTGGCTTTCTTGGCTCTAGGTAGCAATTTATCGTCTTGTCTGATTTTAACATAGACATCCGTCCCCCATTAATGAGCATCTTGTAAGTTCGGTTTTTGATGATGGATCATCTCATAGGGCGTCTTGTCTGGTAGAGCTCGTGTATGCGTGCATTTTTTAAGATAATTAGCATGCTGAATAGCATATCCCCATAACGACTTAGGGAGATTGGAATCTAAAAGCATTGCATGGGTCTTTTCGACCAATGTGCGGTTTAGGCACTCGGCAACTCCATTCTGTTCTGGGGTATCGTGAACAGTATATCTGTGTCAAGTACCTTGTTTGTCTAGGTAGTTATTGAATTCAGCACTTGTGTATTCACCCCCTCTATCTGAGAGAAGTGTTTTGATGCGCGCATTCCTCTGCCAAAGCATCATCGCCTCATACAATTTGTACTTGGCAAAGACTTGGTCCTTAGTGCTCATAAGGTAGAGCACTGATTCCCTTGAGTGATCGTCCATGAAGGAAACATAGTAAGACTTTTTATCAATTGTGATGTGCCTCACAGGTCCCCATACATCGGAAAATACTTTATCGCCGATTTTCTTTGAGTGCTCACTTGATTCTTTTGGGAGCGGTTTGCGTGTAATTTTAGCTTTAATACACGCATCACAGGTAAATTTATCTCTAGCCTGTGAAAGCTCTAGGCCATAAACCATGCCACAATCCATCAGACACTTAAGGGTCTTACATTATATGTGCCCCAGCCTGTGGTGTGTCTTGATGGCGGTTAAGCATAGCTTAGTGGAATGTTGGGTTGACTGATTATCCAAACAATATAGGCCGTGTAATTTAGGTAATAAAATATGGCCAGACAAATTCTTTATCGTGCACTTCTGTGATGCAAACTCTGTCTAGTTACCGGCATCATCGCATCGGCCTATGGAAATAAGGGTGGAGGCGATTTTAGGAGCATATAAGGTGTCTTTTAATGTTAATGTGACCGCTTTCCCTCTCACTCTAGTAATTATTTTGAGTTGGCCGTTTCCATATGCATCAAAGCTGCCTTGATCGGCTGCTCGAATAGTATGCGGTGTGGGGAAGCTTCTGTAGTTCTCAAGCATGTTCTTATGAGACATCATGTGAGAACTAGCTCCTGTATCTAAGATAATAGTGTCACCTGTTCCATCTCTGATGAAGGCGGTGCAATCATAATTGATGAATGCCATAGCTCCATCATCGTTTCCTCCAGAAGACTCATCTTCATCAGCTATGTTGGCTTTAGCCTTTCCTTTCCCTTTTCCTTTCATCTTTTTGAATCTAGATCTTTTCTTCTGCCTAGGCCCTTTGTTAAGTCCGCGTGTCAGGCGCTTAGCTAGTACTTCCGAAGGGGCAGTCCGGGTTGGTGCGAAGGTCTGTAACGGGGCCAAGGGCCAAGACGGAAGTCGGACGGACTACGGACGGGGGGCGGAGGCACCGGGAACTTAGGGTAGGTCGTGGAATGGGTCAATCCGGTCACTGAGGTGTTCGAGGTCGAAGGGACTTGGCTTCAACTTATGTGTTGCGCCCTCCTCGATCGTCTGTCCCTAATTTCAGAAAAGAGGCGGGAGTTTACCAGAAAAGAGGCGGGAGTTTACCAGAAATGAATCGGAAACTGGTGGGAGACCAAATCGATATTTGTACTAGCGAACAGTCTAGTCGACTGGGAGACTATATACATGCAACTATCCTTGTATTATCTTTGCCGGTCATAAAACAAGGGAAAAGGGAGTACAAGGGGTCAATATAAAAGAGAGAACAAGGGAGTGAGGTACGCGATGGTCCTGCGCATCGGTTATCAAAGTATTGAGTCTTCGGTCGGAGACAGACTCGGGGATGGTGTCTCGGTCATGATGGAAACAGGAGTGGGAACACGGATTCTTGGTCGGACTTGTCGGAAACGGGGATTACAGAAAATAATCCTTCGTCCTTTCGGCCGGAAAGGTCTCGGAGCGGGGGCGGGTGGTTGTGGGGGTTAGTGTGGGTTGTTAGAAGCATGGGCTATAACACCCTTGGCCTTCCCTGCCACCGCCTTTAGCCCAACACATCTCAGCTGTGTGTCCAGGCTTTTTGCAGTTGGTGCATATATGTGCCTTCTTATCTGCAGTTCCCACGAAACCTTGGTCCTCTTGAGTAAGGGACAATGTCCTACCCCTATCATATTGTGATTTAAGTACCCAGATAATATTGTCCGGATCCAAAGGCTTTCCAACTTCTTCAAGAGATGTCGTGAGGGCATTCATGACTGATTCGTAGGAAGGTGGCAATGAGGATAGTATAATATCAAGGAATTCTTCTTCAGAGATCTTAGCTCCCACGTCATTGAGTCTTGCATAGAGATCTTGAGCCCTATCAAGGTGTTCTCTGAGATCATCATCCTCCAAGCACTTCATGTTCTGGAGTTATCTCTGGATGCTAGTGACAACCATTTTTGGTTTCTTCGTCATCTCAGTTACCAGAGTATCCCAGATCTCCTTTGCATTCTTTTTCTTTTCTAGCATTAAAGCTAGTGATTCTGACACGGATGCCAATATTTGAGTCTTGACGAGCCCCTCTCTGGCCAGCCACTTTTCAAGTCTCTCCTCAGCCTTCTCTACCTTGGCCTCCTCATCATCTGTGAGGACATGTGCCTTGGGAAAAGTGGGAGGATCTGGTGGTCGGTCGGCTTTGCCTTCAACATGTTTCAATAGATTTTTGGACTCGAAGTAACTCATGAGTTGAGCTCTCCACAGAGACCAATTTGATCCATCTGTGGCTAGTCTCCCCATGGTCAATGGGACTTTCTCTGTTTGGTCTCTGGGGCCCATCACCCTATTGGAATTATGAGCAAATTGACAGTAGGATAGAAGAATTTTATGGCAGTCTATTTAATTTTATCTCCTCAGTGTAGTCAACAACTACATGTATATTTGGAAAATATACTTATTTAATTTTATCTTACAAAAAGAATAAAGGGAAATTAGCCTTAAAGGCTTGTATAATATATTATACAACTCATCTCCTCAGTGTAGTCAACAACTGAGGAGGGAGGCATGCACGGGTTGTGTTTCACCCGCATATACCCTGCAACTGGCCCTTGACCCTATCGAAGGTTTGAGCCAGGCTGCCGGTCCCAATCCAGGGAGCTGGCCATGCATGTCGTGTCATGTGTGGACAAGCGCCTGTAAGTAGTGTACATAGGAAAGAATGAATAACTCCCTCAATATTGAGGGTAAAAATACAAAATATATTGAGATTGGTCTCTCAGGGGTGAGATGCAAATTTGCACCCTACATGTGGTTCCAATTCCAAAGTTCTACAAACTCACAACTATGATTCCACTTCTACAGTAGGCACCTTGAAGGATCCCATGTACCTTACTTCCCTTGTTCTTCATTTTCTATTGCCCCTTGTATTTCCTCCCTCCCCTTGCCTTTAGACCAGAAAATAAAAAATATAAGGTAGTCCACATGTATATAACCCTCTAGTCAACTGGACTGTTCACTAGGATAAATATTGACTTAATTTTCATCTAGCTTCTGACTTAAGTTCCCAGTCTGATTCTGACTTAGCCTTTTGCATGTTTCTGATTTTCCAAAATTAGAGACAGATGATTGAGGAACGCACAACACATAAGTTGAAGCAAATTCCCTCTGACTTTGAACACTTGCATGATTAGTCATATAAGTCTTCATTGTGAATCAACTGACTAATGTTTTTAGATATGTCCCAATGGCCTTGGTCCAGTCGGCACCTACCACTGCTCCGACAGTTTCATCCAGGATCCTGTTCTGCTGCTGGAAGCTCTGCTAATAGCCCTAGTCAATGTAACTGCCTTTGTGTATACTTGTATACCAGAAAGGCTGGCAAGCTTTTTAGCTAGGACCTCTCAGTTAATGGTGCCATTTGGCATGTTCAGCCTGGGTCTTTTCCATCTGTTCTCATCTGTTTCTACCCCATCTGCTCTGTATACCCATATTATATGTTTTTACCACTTTTTTTACCATTCTCCTTGGCTCAAAGCCGATACTTTTACTAGAGGGTAGGACATCTACCAAAAAAGGGGGGTGGCAACTAGCTATAAACCCTTCAAACTATGCAATCTCCCCTCCTGAAGACATCCCCTCTCAAAAATTCCCTCCATTTACCCCTCTCCACTCTCTGTCCTGACCTTAATTCCTCTCCATCCTGACCATATATCATCCCAACCTTACTTCCATCCCAAACAAGCCACCCCCCACCCTCTGGGTGGGAGCAGCCAGCCCAGCAGAAGAGCCTAGCAGAAACCCCAGCAGAGCCCAGCAGAAGAGCCCAGCAGAAACCCCAGCAGAGCCCAGCAAAAGAGCCCAGCAGAAACCCCAGCCAAGACCCTAGCCGAGGCACCGCTGGTTTGAGTGATACCTCCTTTACAATAAATTCAACATAAAATTCACACTGGACATATCACATTCAGGGATCAATAATTTCATGGGTCGATGCAAAAGCAACTACCCTCCCCAGTCTCATGAATGCTCAGATGAGCAAACAAAGAATGTTAGCACTTAATATCTTAGCCGATTTTAACTTTAAAGGGCATCTGCTCAATCAGTTCATTGCTACCGTGATTATTCATCACCTGGACGATGAAGATGATAAGATCAGAAAAGCAGCTGCCATTGCGACCTGTAGACTTTTCTCCAGAGATCCAATCAGGTTTCAGCACAGCCTGGATGCAAGATATCCTCACCTGCATATCAGATAACATTTTTTTCTGTTTGATTTATTGACTCTGGTACATACAATAATCTAACAGGTAAGGGATGTATATAACAGCTGCCAAAGCTTCTAGCATTACAAGGTATACTGGGGGTGTTAGACATCACCCAAATTTCACATCCTGAATACACATGCTTGTTATTAATGGCACTTCACTACTAAGTAGTAGACAACCAGATTCTTGCTGTGAAAATCCTTGGACATCTCCACCTTTATAATCCAGGAGGGGTCATTCCACCTCTTCAGAAGATGTCAACTCGACTTGTTTTGGATTTGAAAGTATCCTCATAAGTTCATTTGTTGCACATCTTCTAACAAGAAATAGTTGGAGCAACAAAGATGCCATACACATTCTTTCTGCTCTCTTAAAGTCTACTCAATCGGTGGTAGACCACAATCTTATTGAGATTCTCTCTATGTTGCTTGACCTCAGTGATGATTCCAATCCCATAGTTATTAATCACATCCTGTTTTCTCTTGGGGAACTGGCACCAGAGCCTTGATTTTATGACACATGTACTGCAGTTGACAGGCTCTGGGTGTATGGGGGCAGGGTCAGTATACATGTACAGTAGGGAATTTGAAGGATTTGTCCACTTCTTTACCTGTGTGAGAGCTTACAGAGCATTTGGCCCCATGACCAAATTGGTGACAACAACACAACAACTAAGGAGTTCTTCAACATGCTCTGTGCTGAGATCAAGTTCTGAAATTCCTTGATTGAAGGCATTTTCAGAAATAGTTGAGATGGGTTTCTTTGGAATATAGAGACAAAGGTCCGTCTCATAGGGGGCAACATGTGAAAATCATCCCCTGATTTTTTCCCATACCTTTTCCCTAACATCAAGGATGAGGTCATCAGGTGTGATCATGCAGGAGAACATCGTTTGTTGTGTGTTGTTATGGACTTCTTAAACTCAATCCTATCATCCGTGGCAACCAGTTTTTCTGTCTCCTTCCAACCACCATCATACCTGATGACCACATCCTTGATGTTAGAGTAAAAGTATGGGAAAAGATCAGGGGATGTTTTTTGCACATCGCCGCCCATGAGACCGACCTTTGTCTTTATATTCTAAAGAAACCCATCTCAGCTATTTCTGAAAACACCTTCAATCCAGGAATTGCAGAACTTAATCTGTTGAGCAACTCCCTGTTTGTCATGATGTAGAGGATTACAACCAACTTTCAAAACCTCAGAAATGCTGTCTACACATTCTTGTAGCAATCCCACCAGGTGAACATTTTCTCTTGTGTCCAGTTGATCATGACTCATTGAGGGCAGCCACTCCAAATTTAACAGATGGTTTGTTGAATTTTTTAAAGCATATTTCTTTGTCTCACATCTGGCAATAGGTTCTGTTCAAGCTAATATACCCCCATGAGCAGTCACTTACATTCAAGATTCCCCATACAGCATCATACAATAGTTTTGAATGATCTGATTTGGACAACAATGTGATCATAGAGGTCTAACAACAATGTGCACCTTCTTTCATTACAGACTACATTGACAGTTTATCTCAAAAGTGTATCAAGGCTGCTGAATATTTAAGCTTCAGTTGTTCATGCGGGTTTCTGTCTGAATGCCTGTATACATGGAGGAGATATGAGTCCCTCTTCAAGACAAGGTTGACATATGCTTCAAGATTAGCCAACCGAATAAATCAAACCACTCCAATGTCAACTTGGACTCCCTCAGTAACATAACTTAACTTGAAATTGAGTACTTGAAATATGTCTGAAAAATCAACATTTCTACAGAACAGATGTAGCCAGAGAGATATGCAATTAAGTGCTGATTACCAAAACAAGAAAGGGTGTTATTTTTTGTGTTTATAATCTTTTTATCTTGTCTTTGTCTTAAGATCCCCAACAATTCTGCACTCTGCCTTCTTATTCTAATCTAGCACAATGAATTTACAGTCCAACTCAAACACACAAAAGTTCATGATTGAACCATCAAGCAGAGTAGCAAGTTGAATCTGAGTCAATTGGCATAGATTCCAGATCATAACTACTCATACACACTAGGTAAGGCACAAAGGGAAAGAATAGTTATAACCAACAAAGCACTGCACACAAACCTAGAAGGAAAGGAAAAAGAAAAAGGAAAAAAGAAAAAAGGGCTTCTATTAATTCAAAGCCTGGGGTAATGGAATTGTTGTTGTATATATATATTATGGTACATAACTTTGTATTTTTATTTTGTGTGTATGTCTTGATAATCGAATATATGCGGTTATATGGCTGCCACCTATTGAGGGTTCTAGGCGCTGGCCCAGGGAGATGGCGCATAGTCAGCAGAGTAGATATTTAGACTATTGTTGCTCAATGTAGTGAAATGTGTATGAATAGATAGTGTAGTTGATATTTACTACACCTAAATGAAATATCCCAGCATGTTCGGGTGTTTGACAAAAGGATGAGAATAAATGTAACTTTGAGAACTTGATTGTGCACAGGTGTCGAGTCCAATGGTCGATAGAGAAATGGGTGAGTTTAGAACTAGTGTATAACATTGGATCTACCTGGTTTTATATGTAAATGAACCATAGTACTGTAAAATAATCCCTGCTAATGCAGCAGCAGCGTTCTCAATCCAGATGCAGGGTTGCTGCCCTGTTTTATAATTGCCCTTCCAAGTCATTGACTGCGCTATCTACTAAACTATGCTGTGTATGCAAATCTTCATCCTCAATGTGAGTACCTTCACCTAGATCCTGTCCTAGTTAGAAACCCCTCTAATCACTTGTCATGTCTCCCTTATAGGTTGCCTATATGCATCCCGGCATGGTCATATGTCATCCTATATCATGTAAGTCCATTCTTGTGGTCATTGTAATCTCTTCCTCTACCAATCCTGCCCTTCCTCTTTGCATCTCACCCTCTGATCCCATCCCTATATTCCTTCTGTTCCTCCAGCTACATTCACATTCAACCTGTAAATAGTATTATTTCGACCATTCTCGGTTGCACCTTTGTGTGAGTCATATCTATACTGTGTCTATATATTGTTACTAATTGTCTCTGCATATTGGATCCACTCTCTCCATGCTCCTTGGCCATTTTACTTGTGTATTCCTGCTCCCAGTCTCTTCTCTATCCTCCCCTCTCCTTTCCCGCTTCTTCCATCCCTCATCATAATAGCTTCAACTTGCATCGTCAATTCCCACTAAACATTGACTCATGATCTCATAGAACACAGCTGTTGTCGTATCCACATATTTACTGCCACCCACCGCCACCCCTTCCTCTCTCCTCCCCCATCTCCCTTCCCCTCCACTCCACAATCCCACCCTCCCTAGGGACATAAACTCACTGGCCACTCAGGTCAAAACACACACCCAAGATGTGTGGCATATATGGCTCTGCCGACTCAAGTATGCTAGGAAGCACCGACACAGGGAGCGATACCCACTGGGTCTGGGGTGGATTATTAGTATCAGTTCGAGATGGTAGATACAGTGAAGGGGGAGAAGGGCGGAGGATAGGTTGCATGTCATGAGAGCCTGCAGAGGGTGCGAGTCCAGCACTTGTGTTATTAGGATTTTCATTCATCTCCCTTTGGGGCCCATTTTCTAGTTGACTGTCTCCCAGACCCTAACTTGAGCCACATCATTAGGTTCAGTTGCAATTTCGAGGGCAGTTGCAGTTTTTAATGGGATTGAAGTTTGCATTTGTGCCTGCATTTGAGGGCTCAGCTTCATCTTTATAGTTTTCACATGGAATAACATCTCCGTCCACATCGAGGTGCTCAATCACACCATCTGACCAGACATACATCCTTGCACCCTCTTCAGAGCCCCATCTATCAATATGACTGTCAAAGGGCATATTCCCTGCCTCCACAGCACCCCTGGCTGCTCCTCTCGCATGATGTGGTTGGCTCCAAGGATATCCCCAACTGTCCCCCAAGTCCTGCCATGACCCGGCTGCTCCATCAGTGCACCTGCCAGCTATGTCCCCAGATGTCCCCTCTGCAGACAACCTTAGTGGCCAAGCATGGTGGCCCCAATGGCAGAGCAGATTAGCATTGGTCTACCCTTCCCCACATGATCCTCCGTCTGCTCCTTCACTAATTTCCTCTGCTGCTCCCCAACCCTCATTTGCCATCCAAGAACACCTCAGCCTCTGCACTTGATGGTCCATCCACCGATTCCCCTCTGCTCCCAAACCTTCTATAGGAACTTCTCTAGACTCTAACTTATCAAATGAGGCATGAATAATGTTGACATAATCGTGCTCAGTGGGCTAAAAATGGATAACTGAATTAAATTCATATAGATCATGTCTAAACAAGGAGGCAGTGCTAGCCATGGAGAGCAAAGTTTGGAGAAGGGCTGCAGTGACAAGCATATCGTCTGTTGCGGTCCTCTCCTCCTTGCTGAGGAGATCGTGGAATGCCTTTTTCCTGGTCAGGAGAGGAGCCAGACTGGCCAGTGTGTCAACTGTGTCAGCCTCATCCTGGGACCCACATCCTTATGGCTGATATATCATACCAAAGCTTATTTGAATAATCCATCCGACTGTTCACAACTCTTGAACTGACTTCACTGGGCCATGGAGTGCTTGCCAAAAATATCCATGCCTGTTATGAATCTCTAACATGAATCAATGTAACATAAGTCAAGTATGAGAACAGCCCAGAGGAAGCTAGAGAATTCAAAAAAATTAGGGCTGGACAGGATTAAGATCTACAATAACAAGCTGTCCTGAGTCATATCCAAAACATGCTTTGGATTTAGAGAATGAATATGGATAAAACCCACGAAACTCAGGGGGAAAATAGCAAGGTACCAATGGAGGGTCTGCAAGAATCCAGTCCTTATTGAAAGATAGGGACACAAGATGCTCCTCTGGGGAAACGATTTGAAATGCACCTCTGAAGATGTGGGTAACTCGGCTTCCATCTGGCAATTCGATGGATGCGGATTCGGCCAACGGAGTCGATTCACCGGTGATGAAATTCCAGATATGTACTGAACGATATAATAATCCCAAGATGACCTGCGTTCCACCAAACAAGAAGGCAACGGATTTCACCCAATAACCATGTTCCTCGAGTATATGCTCTGCTATCCCGGTAGTCGTATTCCATATCCGGACTGAGCCGTCTTCCGAGCCAGACGCAACATGTGCACCATCAGCGGAGAATGCAACACACCACACGGAATCTGAATGTCCCTCAAGTATGTTCTCCACCTTCCCTGTTGCGGCATTCCAAATCCGGACAGAGTGGTCCTTTGAACCAGAAACCACATGTGTCCCATGAAGCGAAAATGCAACACACCACACCCAATCTGAATGGCCTTTCAGTGTGTGCATTAACTTGCCTGTAGCCACACTCCATATCCGCACTGACTTGTCGTCCGAACCAGACGCGATTCGCTTCCCATCAGGGGAGAAGGCCACACAAATCACATCTCCAGCATGCCCCTCGAGCACACGCTCGACTTCTCCAGTGCTGGCATTCCAGAGCCGAATTGAGTTGTCTTCTGACCCAGACACAACCCGCGTTTCATCGGGTGAGAATGCCACTGACCACACCTCACTGGAATGTCCCGTTAGTCTCCGTTTTCTCTGACGCGGAATCACATGCAAAACATGGGATATCCTGGACAAGGCGCTTGTTCTTTCCCGTGAGATTGTGCTCGATTCGCGTTCTGTCTCCAATTCGCTGACATTCCAAATCCGGACAGAGCAATCAACCGACCCAGAGACGATCCGTGTCCCATCACAAGAGAATGCAACAGACCACACTCCACTCGTATGTCCCTTAAGCATGTGCTCCATTCTTCCCGTCCCAGCATTCCAGATGCCGATCGAAGAGTCACCCAAGCCAGCCGCGAGTCGTGTGCCCTCTGGCGAGAAGGCAACAGAGAACACCGGACTCGGATGACCCTCCAGTATGTGCTCCATCTCCCCGCTGGTAGCATTCCACATGCGCACTGATCTGTCATTGGAACCAGAGACCACATGTAACCCGTCGGGGGAGAAAGCGACAGACCACACCGAATTTGAATGGCCTTCGAATATGCGCTCTATCTCTCCCTTTGTTCCATTCCAGATTCGCACTGTCAAATCTTGCGACCCAGACACGACACGAGTACCATCAGGAGAGAAAGCCACAGACTCTACCCAATCGGAATGCCCCTCTAGTTCCCGCCCTGTTTCCCCTGCAGCCGCACTCCAGATCCAGATGGACTTCCACGACCCAGACACGACACGCATCCCGTCAGGTGAGAGAGCCACAGAAATCACTTCGACCGAATGTCCCGCATATATGTGCAATGTCTCTCCTGTATTTGAATCCCAGATCCGCACTGACGCGTCATGCGAACCAGAGACGACACGTGTCCCATCATGCGAGATGGCAACACAACGCACCGAACCCGAATGCCCCACTAGTATGCGTTCCAACTCACCCGTAGCGGTGTCCCAAATACGAACAGACTTGTCCTCTGACCCAGATACAATTCGGCTGCTGTCACTAGAGAACATCACGGAGAATACATCTCCACGGTGTCTCATGACATGCTCGGATGTCAGCCCCCATGAATCTGCCAGACCCACGACGACTTTAGCCTCAGGTCCGCTGCATAAGGATGTCGCATATTTCTGCCGGAGTAGGGATTGTTTAGGAATCCATGTCA
>QLPG01008108.1:0-12684 GCA_003314385.1 Gomphus sp. MG54 | reverse complement strand
TGATCTGGGATCAATTGCAGGCCAATGATAGAGGGCCTAGATAAGTACAAAACACGATAAGTGGTGTTGTGTAGATGTCTATAGATAAAGCACGGGGCCCATAACCTGTTGGAGCGCAAAAGTGAAAATTGTGTTATTATGTAAGCTAAATTCAAACTCAGCTCAAAACATCGAAGGTGTAATACATAAAACAAGTCATATCTGGCCAAATACCAGTCATGCATAAATGGAAACATAAAAGGGGACTTCAGTGCATCTCAACACTTGAAGAGAGAGGCTGCATGCTGGAGTGAAATAAGGAACCGAGATTTTTCAGAGTCCTATCCAGCCGAGCGATGACATCGACCTTTGCATCAATCTTGTCCTCAGAATGTCAGGCTTTAGACACAACAGGCTTGGCTCCGTGGGGTTACGTCGCGAGTTCGGACTGAGCTGCCTAGGAAGGGAAGATTTCAGAAGTACGATGATTTACTCGATCAGGTAATTCTTGAGATCTCTATAGTGCGCTCGTTGTTCGAAATTGTCTTGGGAGCTTGAAGCTGTTTCGACTTGACATGTCGCACCAGTCACATGCAAAAGATTAAACACCATAACGAGCCTACAAATTAAGTTGGAAAACACCGACTGAGTTTGGAACATTTGAAAATTTCTAGATCTAGCACGCAGAACATCGGCAGACGGTGCTCATTTGAGAGTTGAATCAACTACCTAGTGCTTGGTTTACTAGCCTTTGGTTTTCCTTATTACTCCAGCCCATCCTGAATTGATTTCCAAAGTGACAATTGGTATGCTTTTTTCTCATTTCTGTACATATTAAATTATATAAATGATTCATTGCCTTTAAGAGAAAGCATACATGAGATAAAATTGAGCAAGTTATTTCGTATAAATTACTGTAATTGCAGTATAATTAAGGACGGCTATCTATACAAACGATCAGGCGATACCATCCTAAGCTCGCATACTGCTCCTTTTTCTCCAATAAATGAATGGCCAGCCCCTGTCTAATGAATTTACACATGTTCAACCACATCTACGTGCAAGATTGAATCATCATAGAACTGTAAAAACCTGCCCCAGTTGAAATAAAGAAAAAAGCTCACCTGAATTTTGCGATCCCGCAGGAAGCGTGTTCTCCAGCTCTCCAAAGCTCCTTACGGCCCATGGATACTCATCGAGGTCAATCCGATCTGCATTGGAATTGGGGAGATCCTCGAGCTCTATTTCGTTCGACAAGGGAATTCCAGTATCATTCGACTCGGTGAGACTCTTGTCACCAAATTCATCCATAATGGCATTGTGTATCCCTTGTGTAGCTGCATGGAAGCTGTCTATCGGACAGGATGAAGAGTGGGTGGTGCCATTGGGATGTGAATTCTTCTCTTGGAGGTCCAAATGAATCCGACAGATGATGATCACAGACAGGCTATATGAGGTATCAGTCAAGTCCAAATAGTTGCATTGCGGGGCAGTGACCTTTCCTGTATAGCAACAAGAATGTTGGCATTGCTAGGCTATTGACATTTGATTAATTTGTTATTCACACGAGTCATATCCAATGAAGCATTTACTCTTAAGACCTGTGATAATTATTATTCAGACAACCGTATGCAGCATGAAATCGAGGAATACCTTCGTTATGATAGTGGTGGTTAGTGTTATTGTGAGGATGAATCTGGCTGGAGATTAGATGAAGCATTCGAAATACAATCATAAAACAGATACCCATAAGACCTTAATAATAATAATTAACTGCGATAAATGATAACACTGGGGGA
Organism: Gomphus sp. MG54; assembly: GCA_003314385.1. NCBI lineage: Eukaryota > Fungi > Basidiomycota > Agaricomycetes > Gomphales > Gomphaceae > Gomphus > Gomphus sp. MG54. The sequence continues at coordinate 10,906 of QLPG01008108.1, read as the reverse complement.
TGTACTTTGCTCAATCAAAACCTGAGTTAAAGACTTTGTGTGGAGTGGTCGAAGCTCTCTCAACTGCCTCAGGAATCCAAGGGAATTGGAAAGCATGGTTGCAACAGCCACTGTGTCAAAAATAATGGGGAATATATTCTCAATGGTGTTAACTGGACAATGCCTAAGCAGTGAAAAAGAATTGAAACGAGGGAAGCCTCACATGTGAACTTTATGTGAATAAACATGTGAAGGAATACAATTAACATAAATCACAAGTCTAGTGTGTTCGCCTCCATATCAGGCGGTTCACAATTGTCTACTGTTGCAATAACTACACAGCGTAGTACAAATTTTATTGGTCATGACAGAGTGAACACGTGAACTACATACCATGATGCACCCGACACTGCCAATAAACAAAATACCAACTACGAAAAGAGTCAATTTCGTATGTTTGGAAACGGCATATGCCCGTGCCATTAACAGCCCTGGTAGACTGAATAGATAAATTATAGAGTGAGAAATTAGAGCCGTTGTCACCTTGAATTCCTATAAGGGCTAGAATTCCGGGACTACCACCAAAGTGAGTGAAGCCATTACATAGACTGTTTTGACATTAGATTCTGTGTTCAACATCATGAGAGTCTTACTAGACCCGGATCAATGTGAACTGTTTGCAATCCATGGCATAGAAATGCTCACCTTGATAGCTGGGGTTGGGAACCTGTCGGCTACTAGGAATATCACGAGGCCGATGACACTTGCATAGCGAGCCAACAGATACAAGACAGATCCTAATCTATACTGTGTTTTCCAGATATGTTTTCTTTCATATCGGAGATTGAGGAATGTGTCATATATAACAAGCGCTACTTGTAACAGTAAGACCACAGCAAGGGTCATATAAAATTACTTCTGGACTTACTAAGGCCAGCAGTCTGGACATAGGTGATGGCCAAACTGTCCGGATCATAAATTTCTTCAACATAGAGCAGTTTAGGGTACTCACTTATCTGTTGCCTGCTGTATGAGGACTTGATTGTTGCCTTGAGAAGACATCCGGGATGTGAATTTTGAGAGGGACTGGATTGTGCGTTTGAATGAGAGCCTGATGGGTGGAGGCAGAATGTGCAAGCTTTATGAGAATCGGCCGAAGGGAAGAGATGTTAGCTCTGTTTCCAATAAATCGGTGACGCTCAATCCGGAACTATAGCCGTATACCCGTGTTCTTCAGCCAATCTCATCCTAGTAGTTCGTGTTAGATGTCTGACTGAGTAAGCCAAGCCAAAATTTCATCATTTGGTCGATACATCACCACGTTGGTTTTCGATGGAAAGATTTTCTTGAAGCTGTGCTCACAACTTTGCCAAGGACATGCCGTCAGCAGCCATTAGCACCATTGTTATGAAACTTACATTACAGTATAGTAGACTTCCTTGATACAGGATACCTCCTTGATACAAATTGATTTTCCAAGGCCAATTCTCATTCCAGTGATACAGGGTTTTGCACATAGAATCTACTATATATAAGCAACATTTAAGACAAACCACACAAGGGAGGGAAAAGAATTGCATTCAGGAGGAATTTTTTTTCATCTAAAATTTACTCAATGTTGATAACATACAATCTTAAATCAGTGATTGCTCAAATTTTCTGAGAGATTTTGTCATAGAGTGTTCACATTAGGGAAGCTATACATCTCCTATTGCTAATTACAAATCTCCGAGTGGGATTTGACCTACATTGACCTTAATCTGACCACAAAGATATTAGGGCCACCAAAGCGTGACATGCGAGCTGCTAATAATACAAAAAATGGATGACTAATCACAATGGGCTGCAAATTCCGCACACAGAGAATTAGGTGTCATGCTTGTATCAAGGAGCTATACCTGTGACATTTTGACCTGTTCCACAAAATAATTTACTGTGCTACAACAAAAGCTTTTTTGCCTCCATAATATAGAGCAAAAATGTTCTCAAGACACTTCTTAGCTGTAATATAATTTTTTTGAAAATTTAATCTACAAAATTTTGAGCTAAAATTGAGCTTGACTGAAATCTGTATCAAGGAAGTCTACTATACTGTATAATGAACCCATTTCTTGAAACCATGCCAGACCCTGATAAATTAGACAGTGTCTCTTTGTCAAGCTTTGGGTACTGACAGACTTTGGTACTGCTGAGGGGTGTTGTTGAAAGGTCGGGCGGACTATGGCCAAGTCCTGCAGGCCAAGAGTAGTGGCGTTGGCTTCAACATACTCGTGCGTTACACCCTACTTGCCGTGCATGCCACTGGTTTTGCAACAGACAGATACTCAGGAGGATGCTGATGATGCCGGCCCAAGTTGAGGACTTTACAGAGGAGAAGAAGGTAGAAGGGCCTAAGCCTAGTTGATACCCAGAATGAGGAAGTATGTACATGCATGTCCTACTTATATAGGTTAAGAAGCGACATGTGGAATAAGGAATGTGAGACAACAAGGTATGCAGAGCATGTGGTTATTGTCCACAATGGATAAAATTAGAATGAAGGGATGCAAAACGGGGATAAAACAATAAGGGATAAGATAATAGAGGCATGGCCAAGGATAGGACAATAGGGAGTGGCCGAGTATAAAACAATGGAGTTGTGACCGAGGATAATATAAGGACAGGAGGTCCCAAGGGGAGACGGACCAAAGGTGAAGACAGGGAGTGTGGATGGTGGACGTGCTGAGCCGAGCCCGGTGTACCAAGTATTATGCATGCAGTGTGGACACTTGATCATGGATATAGGATGGTTGCTCGGTCAGCAATGCCGAATAGATGGGTCTCGGTATGTGTACTTGACACTCTTGCACAATGTTAGCTCTGAGATGAAAAGGAAAACATGTACATTGTATTCAAAAAAACCATGACCACACTATATCAATGTCACCAATGGCAGAATGCATGAGATAGCAGACATGTGACAATATATATAACTTTTGGCACTTTCTATTGGTCAGTCTTAGAATAAGTCAATCTACTATAGGAAAGATATGCAAGGTAAATCATCATGTCTTTTGACTAACAAAACAGTGAACAATGATTTATGAAGTAATGAAGTGGCATTAGAACCTGATATATACCAAGCCCTGAAGCACTCCTCTATGTGGGATGACTTACAGAGGATCTCTCAGGTATATAAATATCTGAAAGAAGTGATGAACTCACTGAAGCATGTTGCTACCCCAATCTATGCAATCACTAGTAACAGTTGCTGTGAGTGGGAACTTGAATCCCTGAATGAATAGCTTCTCGAACTGTTGCCCCAATACATGAAACCGTGAGACGTGTGTAAAAGAATTTATGCACCATGTGGCCTTGGATAAAAATAATTTTCACTCAGCATCTTAACACTTGCCAATCATCAGCAAAAAGAGTCCACATGATGAACAGTAATATAAGGTGTTTCAAGGGGTACCTGGAGTACAAAACTTTCAGACCTGCCATACATGGATGCGATTTATGTAAGGTAGCATGTATTCATTACAAGTCTCATATTGAAACAAGACTGGTGATTCCTTGTATCATTTTATACAAGCTAACATACATATCCCTCATGCATAGCAATTGCAGGCTATATGATGTTCACCAAGACTTGGATTTCATGATGAGATTATGAGCAAATGTGCAGTAGATTTGTGAATTTCCTAGGCAGTCTAAATATTTTATCTAAATATTTTATCTCCTGATTGTAGTCAACCACTGTTGTATATTCGGAAAATATACCTAAATATTTTATCTTACAATGAAAATAAAGAAAATGAGTTGGGAGTCTCTGTCTATTATACTATACAACTCACCTCCTCAGTGTAGTCAACCACTGAGGAGGGAGGCATCCGCGGGTTGTGTTTCACCCGCAAATACCTTGCAACTGGCCCTTGACCCTATCGAAGGATTGAGCCGGATTGCCAGTCCCAATCCAGGGAGCTGGCCACGCACATCGTGTCATGCATAGACAAGCGCCCGTAAGTAGCGTACAGGTAGAAATACATTATCTCCCTCAGTATTGAGGATAAAAATATAGAAAAATATTCGAAAAATAGAGAATTAAAAAGCGCACTGTTCGATACTAAAATCGACGTATAATTACAATATATTGAGATTGGTCTCTCAGGGGTGAGATGCAAGTTTGCACCCTACACACCCCCTCAAGCTCAATATATGCCGAGCTTTTCGGTGAGAATCTTCACTCTGTGTCCTGGTAAACCCTTTGTGAGGATGTCTGTGAGCATTTGATCGGTTGGGAGGTATTCAATTGTAATCTTCTTCCCCTCAATCATATCTCTGATGAAATAGAGTCTTATATCGAAGTGTTTGGTCCTTGAGTGCTGCTGATTACCGTAAGCTATAGTAATAGCCGATTGGTTGTCAGCATATATTTTAATAGGATTTTTAATGGGCTGGAAAGCTTCGGTTATGAAGTTCTTGAGCCAAATTGCTTCTTTTGTGGCATGAGTCATAGCAATAAATTCTGTTTCGGTAGATGAGAGTGCCACTATCGTCTGCTTCTGACAGCTCCATGAGATGCTCCCAGAGTCAATTTGGAGTATGTAGGCTGATATTGAGTGTCTGTGGTCTTGTGAAGCCCAGTCGGCATCCGAGTATCCTACTAGGCCATCTCGACTCTTCCCTAAGACTAGTTTCTTATCTTTGGTGCCTTTTAAGTACTTAAATACTCTTTTAACTGCATTCCAATGAGCAATCCCCGGGTTCTCTAGAAACTGTGATAATAATGAAATAGCGAATGAAATATCTGGACGGGTAGCTACTGCTGCCCACATGAGTGAACCAATTGCCTGTCGGTAAGGAATCTTTTCCATTTTTTTTCTTGTCGGCTTCAGTAGTTGGGCATTGTTCTTTAGATAATTTAGAAGTTGGATCTAATGGAGTGGTATGCGTTTTGGCATCTTGTAGGTTAAATCGATCGAGTATCTTGTCAATATATGCTTCTTGGAAGAAGCTGATCGTTCCGGCTGATTTATCTCGTTCGATCTTCAGATTAAGAAGCCAGTGGATTTCTCCAAGATCTTTCATCTTGAAGATGGCTTCAAGATCTTCTTTGATGCCTCGCAATATAGAGTCATCCGTAGCTGTGATGGTGAGATCATCTACGGCAGCTCCGATGATGGCATAGTCGTTTGCCCGATGTCTATAGAATACCACAGCATCTGAGGCTGATTTTGTAAATCCAATAGAATAAAGGGCATTCGATAAACACTTATACCACTCTCTGCCCGATTGCTTGAGCCCGTATATACATTTCTTCAGCCATAATACGTTTTCATGTTGTTCCTCAAAATATCCAGGTGGCTTGCACATATAAATAGGTTCCTCGAGCGGTGCATTTAGATATGCAACGTCTACATCCATTTGATGTATGGGCCAATTATTTCTAGCCGCTATTGCACATATAATGCGTAAAGATGTCATATGAACGACTGGTGCATAAGTCTCGTTGTAATTGACTCCAAAAGTTTGTGTGAAGCCCTGAGCAACGAGTCTTGGTTTTGCACGTACTTGTCAAGTCCACGCACCAAGGTCCCGGAGATTCACCTGTACCGACCGAACAACCATTCTACAACCACGTACAAGTATCCACGCCGCATGCATGTCACTTGATACCATGTTCTCGGTTCGGTACATCTGTCATGCTATCCGTCCGTTTCTCGATCCGCCCCACCTCGGTACCTCCTACCCCTTGTGTTATCCTCGGTTACAGTCATTGTTTTATACCCGGCCACTCCTTATTGTCCCATTTCAAGTCACGATCCTATTATATTGCCTTTTATTGTTCTATCCCCGTTTTGCATTCCTTGTTCTAATTTTGTTCGCTGTGGACAACAACCACATTGCTCTGCATACCTTGTTGTCCCACATTCCTTATTCCACATGTCGCTTCTTAACCTATATAAGTAGGACATGCATGTACTTACTTCCTCATTCTGGGTATCGACTAGGCTTAGGCCCTTCTACCTTCTTCCTTTCTGTTAAGTCCTCGACTCAGGCCGGCATCTTCAGCATCCCCCTGAGTATCTGTCTGTTGCAAATACAGTGGCACGCACGGCAAGTAGGGTGCAACGCATGAGTATGTTGAAGCCAACGCCACTACTCTTGGCCTGCAGGACTTGGCCATAGTCCGCCCGACCTTTCGACAACACCCTTCGGCAGTACCGAAGTCCGTCAGAATCCGGCTCCTGACAGTACTACATCACCCTTCTGATTATGTTTTATCACATGAGTCCACTTGCTACCAACTATATTCACACCTGGAGGGGGTTTAGTGAGTTCCCAGGTGTCTTTGTCGATTTGCGATCGGATCTCAGTGTCCATGGCTGTCTTCCATGTAGGATTACCAAGGGCATCTTTAGTCATTATAGGCAATTGCAAATCATTTGATAGATATGCAAAATCATCTTCATCGGCATTTATTGGTTCGGCGCTTATTGCTAGGTAGTCGCATACATCTCTCTCGCTCTTGTTCCTCTGAATATAAAAATCAGAATTATGTGCGATATCATTGAGTACATTATCCCCAATGCCTTCGCAAGCGAGGGTGGTTAAATTCATATGTGCGGCTTCTCCAGCTTGAGATTTATCACCGGAGCCGGCCCTTGAAGCTCTTTCTTGTAATAAGCGAATTCTCTCACTTCTCCTGAGTGGAGGAGCTTCTTCAGGTCTGCTCACATCTATTTGACTTGGTTGCAAATTTTCTAAATCTCTTTCTGGCGTGCGCTCGATTATTTCTTCTATGCGGCTCTCGCCCAACCATAGATCATGTGACAGTACTGGTGCCTGAATAGGTGCCGGCACGGGTGGTATAGGCCTGTATTTGATGGCCTTTGGCCCAATAATTGTGCGATCATCTGTAGGTAAAATAGGAGTGATTGAGGGCAATTTTGGTGCCTCGAATATAATATTCCACTCCACAGATACCTGTCGACTATCCGGCCAATATATACAATGGCCGTCGCTTTGAGCAGAGTGACCGATCCACTTAGCTTTCTTGGCTCTAGATAGCAATTTATCGTCTTGTCTAATTTTGATATAGACGTCCATCCCCCATTTGTGAGCATCTTGTAAGTTCGGTTTTTGATGGTGAATCGTCTCATAGGGCATCTTGTCTGGTAGAGATCGTGTATGCGTGCAATTTTTGAGGTAGTTAGCATGCTGAATGGCATATCCCCATAATGACTTAGGGAAATTGGAATCTAGAAGCATTGCACAGGTCTTTTCAACCAATGTGCGGTTTAGGTGCTCGGCAACTCCATTCTGTTCTGGGGTGTCGTGAACAGTATATCTGTGTCGAGTACCTTGCTTGTCTAGGTAATTATTGAATTCAGCACTTGTATATTCACCCCCTCTATCTGAGAGGAGTGTTTTGATGCGCGCATTCCTCTGCCGAAGCATCATTGCCTCATACAATTTGTATTTGGCAAAGACTTGATCCTTAGTGCTCATTAGGTAGAGCACTGATTCCCTTGAGTGATCATCCATGAAGGAAACATAGTAAGACTTTTTATCGATTGTGATATGTCTTGCCGGTCCCCATACATTGGAAAATATTTTATCACCGATTTTCATTGAGCGCTCACTTGATTCATTTGGGAGCGGTTTGCGTGTAATCTTAGCTTTAATACACGCATCACAGGTAAATTTGTCTCCAGCCTGTGATAGCTCTAGGCCGTAAACCATGCCATGATCCATCAGGTGCTTAAGGGTCTTGTAAGATATGTGCCCAAGCCTGCAATGTGTCTCGATGGTGGTTAAGCATAGCTTAGTGGAATGTTGAGTTGACTGATTATCCAAACGATATAGGCCGTGTAATTTAGGTGCCTGTAATAAAATATGGCCGGACGAATTCTTTATTGTGCATTTTTGTGATGCAAATTCTGTCCGGTTACCGGCATCATCGTATCGGCCTATGGAAATAAGGGTGAAGGCGATTTTAGGAGCATATAGTGTTTCTTTTAATGTCAATGTGACTGCTTTCCCTCTCACTCTAGTAGTTATCTTGAGTTGACCGCTTCCGTATGCATCAAAGCTGCCTTGATTGGCTGCTCGAATCATGAGTGAGGGACAATGTCCTGCGCCTATCATATTGTGATTTAAGTACCCGGATGATATTGTCCGGATCCAAAGGCTTTCCGACTTCTTCAAGAGATGTCGTGAGGGCATTCATGACTGATTCGTAGGAAGGTGGCAATGAGGATAGTATAATATCAAGGAATTCTTCTTCAGAGATCTTAGCTCCTATGTCATTGAGTCTTACATAGAGATCTTGAGCCCTATCAAGGTGTTCTCTGAGGTCATCATCCTCCGAACACTTCATGTTCCAGAGTTGTCTCTGGATGCTGGTGACAACCATCTTTGGTTTCTTCGTCATCTCAGTTACCAGAGTATCCCAGATCTCCTTTGCATTCTTTTTCTTTTCTAGCATTAAAGCTAGTGACTCTGACATGGATGCCAATATTTGAGTCTTGACGAGCCCCTCTCTAGCCAGCCACTTTTCAAGTCTCTCCTCAGCCTTCTCTACCTTGGCCTCCTCATCATCTGTGAGGACATGTGCCTTGGGAAAAGTGGGAGGATCTGGTGGTCTGTCAGCTTTGCCTTCTATATGTTTCAATGGATTTTTAGACTCGAAGTAACTCATGAGTTTGTTAGCGTCCAAGTTTGCGTCAGGTCCGAGCTTGTTAAGGATTTGACATTCAGCCCAAACATCTCTTCTTCTGATCACTGGCAACCAGGACCTGATGGTATTGGAGAGTGGGTATGGATTCTATGCATTATCATCCCTGATATCTTCCTTTGACCGGAGTTTGAATTTGCCATTGTATTTCACAGTTGTGTGACTCTGTGACCTCAGCTCTTTTCCAAGAGACTGAGGTATGAGTTCAAGTTTATTCATATATTTCATACAATTGTTGACCATTCTTTTAGATAGTATTTCAGGTAGCTAATTACTTCTAATATGAGCTCTTTTCCAAGAGACTGAGATAGTATTTCAGTCCTTATATTTCAACAGAGCTGACATAAGTCAGTCCAAGTGGTGTGTTCGGAGTCGTAAGGACTTGGCTTCAACTTTAATGTTGCGCCCTCCTCAATCGTCAGTCCTTTATTTCAGAGGTTCGGAGAAGATAAGTTTTCGGAGTTCAAGAGTGAGTGGGAATACAAGTCGATATTTGAACTAAGGTATAGTACAGAAGTCTGGAGGTATTTATACATGTGATCCTTATTGTAACTAATTAGAAATGATCAAGAGAACAATAAGATGAACGAAAACAGAGTACAAGAAGAATATACATTGGTGTTACAATAAGACTATTGTTCAACGAAAAAGGAAGATGTCCGAGGTCCGAGGGTAACAATGCTGGTCGGGCTTGGAGGTGGGAATGTAGGTTCAGACTTGGTTCGGAGTAGGGCTTTCTTGTAGCGCCCTATGTTGGATGTCCGAGATGTCGGAGTTATATCACAGATATAACAGTGCCCCCCTGTTAGGAATGAGCCTCGAGGTCCTGGCGCTTAATGACGGCAGAGGTTACCATGGGAAGATTATGTGATTAGGTGTCAAAAAAAGGTATAAAAGGGGGACCCTTTTTTATAGTAGTAGCCCAACCATGTCGTCAACCAACACCCCCATTCCTGACGATGAAGCCGAGTTACTAGAGCGGATGCGAGCAGCCTCGGAGAAGCTCGAACAAATCCGAGCTGAAAAGAAGAAGAAGGCTGAGGAGGAGGCCGAGGAGAAATGGAAGGCCGAGGAGGTGGCCAAAAGAAAGGCCGAGGAGGAGGCCAAAAGAAAGGCCGAGGAGGAGGCCAAGAAAAAGGTCGAGGAGGAGGCTAAGCAGGAGGCTGAGCGCAAGGCCAAGGAAGAGGCTGAAGAGGCCAAGAGGGAGGCCGACAAGAAGGCCAAAGAGGCTGAACAAAGAGCCAAGGAGGCTAGTGAAGTGGCTGAAAAAAGGGCCAAGGAGGAGGAGGATAAGATGGCCCAAAAGGAGGCCGAGAAATCTCGAGGGGCCTCGTCGAAAGTCCCAAAAAGGGGAACACAAGGGAGGGCTAAAAAGGGGTCCCAAACGATTTCAGAGCTATCTACGATAGCCGAGGACGTCCCTTTTGAAGGGAGTTCTTCGGGGATCGTGACTCAGAGAGCGATCCTGGACTTGGGAGAGGGGGGCTTGGGGTTGTCCGAGCGCGAAAAAGAGCGTGCCCAAATCCTCAAAAAACAGCGGTCGGCCCGAAAGGCTCTTGCTCAAAAACAGGTAGAGAATGAGCAATTGAGAAGGGCCAGGGCTGATGGTGCCGAGGTGGGTCTCGGACCGATCGAGTCCAGTCGAAGAACGCTAATGAGCATGTTCCCGGACTTGTATCAGACGTCTGAAGGCGGGGTCGGTCGGAGCTCGGAGGTGTGTAAGCACTGCGCCTGCCAGGGGGACCCTTGCATTTGGCCTAGTACTGGGAGGGGCACTTCATGCCTGATCTGCGGTATCCAAAAAGTGAAGTGTAGGCCGGATGATGGCGAGGAGTCGGATAAGGGTGAGAAGAGGGGCAGGGGTGCTTCAGAAGATGGTGGAGGTCCTCCGTCGGAAGAAGAGGAAAGTGGAGGTGGTGATTGAGGGGTTGTCTTGGGGTCTGGGTACCTCCGGAGTCGACATAAGGGAGGTGGTGGAGGAGCTGCGGGGGCTGAGGCAGGATGTTCGGGGCATTCAGGAGGAAAATCGGAGGATTGCCGAGGCCCTGGTCCACATGAACGACCTCCAAATCCTCGAACAAGCTCGGTGGTTCAACTGGTCACAGAAGATGGATGAGTGGTGGGGGAGTTCTCTGAGGGAGAATTGGTGGGGGCTGGAGAAGGGTAAGGGGAAGGGGAAGGAAGGTGATAAGGGAAAGGAGAAGG
>QLPG01008107.1:7500-10134 GCA_003314385.1 Gomphus sp. MG54 | reverse complement strand
CCTTTTCGACAACACCCTTCGGCAGTACCGAAGTCCGTCAGAATCCGGCTCCTGACAGTCTCTTCCTATGGAGCACATGTTGTGTCTGGCTCGCTTGACAATTCGGTCCGGATATGGAGTGCCATTTCAGGGATGGCAGAGCATGTACTGAGGGGACATTCCGATAAGGTGACATCCGTTGCCATCTCACCTGATGGAACACGAGTCGTCTCTGGCTCATCCGACCTTACAGTTTGTATCTGGGACATCATCACTGGTGCACAATCGAATTCATTTACAAGATTCGCTTCTATCGCCTTGCTGGACAGAAGCCGAGTCACGCATATCTTCCCAGGCACATTTCAACTCGTGGCTTCAGGGGAGCATCAGGTGTCTCTATCTTGGGATAAGGACTGGGTCCTTGCTGACCCTCCACTTGAGCCTTGCTCTTTTCCATCAGAATGTCGCAGCTTCTGGACACATGCATTCTCTGCCTCCAAAGCATGCTTTGGATATGATTCAGGCCTTGTGGTTATTGTAGATTTTAATTCTGCAACCTCCTCTCAGCTTTGCTTGTAAGCATACATAATACGAAATAAAAATAAAATAAGTACCTCACACAATAATTTGCCTGTCAAGCATGAATGGGAACTGACCATAATTTTGAAATCTAGACATTTTGACCAAATTACCTATATCAGGACACAGGGCTGAAGGACTTGGTCTTCTTCCTTTCAATTAAAATTGAGTATGTAGCTGACAGCCTGCCTGTCAAGATCGTGGCTTAACTCAGTCAATACAGTTATTCTAGCACTCTAAATTCCTTCGGTCAACACTTTGCCCCAAGGTTCGTGGTGTGAAAATATACCCTTTTTTAGTAACACGCGAATGCTTTGATGCACTCCCTGCACCGGGAATCAGGATTAAGGGTATGAAGAAAATATTTGATAAGCCTTTATGTATTTTCTTTGTGAGTAACAAAAATCTTGAAAGCTCTTGAATAAATCCTTTGGGACCTTGTGAGAAAAATGACAGATAGAGTGTTTATTTCATCCACATCTAAGTCAGACAATGACCAGGCTTGAGATGTATTATCTCAGCTGGTGGCTGTGACTCGAGTTAAAGATAAAGAGGTTGCAAGACTGGCTAACAAGTTTGTAGGGAATATTTTGTTGTTACTACTCTTCTATGAGGGATGCATATTGGTGATAAGGACTGGTGACTATTTTTATTTGATTTTGAGTAAGATTCCATCCTGTTATGGGATCTGGAATCTTTGTTATGCCTGCCATTGTATGTATCCCTGAATCCCATATGTCCAGCCCTTGATTGGTAATGACATGATATACCTCCATTTGGTATCAACCAGTCATGGGTTGTGAGTTGGATCCAGGCTGAATAGGTGTTGTTGTATGGAGATGTTGGAAATTATCTGTGGGCCTGTACCAGCTTGTTAGGTACACATATGTGTCTCTCCTATAATCAATCTCCCCCTATGTTGGTACTTTGTATCTCCCTCTCCCTAGTCCATCTCTGAGAAACATGGAGATAAGAAATGTACTACATGGTGGTAGTTTTGGAATGATAAAAAAGAAATGAGAACTACAAAGAATTGATGCAACATGTTACAGTAGCAATACATTTATTATACAAATATCCATTTCTCAATAAAGGGCACTGTCACCCAGGTTAGACAATCATTCCCATAGGCACAATCCAGCAACTTGGTTGGGCCTCGTGGTCCGCAGCACAGACCGCCATTGTAGGTGGTCATCTGCACAGTGGCGAAAGGTTGTAAACAATGCGAAGGCGGAGTTGATCTGGTATCCTGCAGCCAGATTGCTAATATCAAACTGGGTTAGACTGGATCCAGATCCGAGTGTATGAGTTGATCCGCTAGGTCAGACGTGTGTAATATGTTATTTGCAGAGCAGCTAGATTACCATTATCAGGTTAGGTTAGACCAGAGTGGGGTCGGAATCGGGTAATTCATCCGATATGCAACCGAAATGGGATTGGATTAGGATGGATTGGCTTGGATTGGGAAGGAGCTGATTGGGGATACCTTAATTGATCACACCCATTAGCACTTGTCATCCCCAACTAAAAACCAGAATGGAGTCATGGTTTTGATACTTTTGTTTGGAGTATGTATTGTTCAAGAGCGATATTTGTAGATCAGATTGGTTTGGACCTAAATCAGACTCGTAGTAAGTAAGAGTTGATACAGCACAGCACGGTCAACCACAGGAGGTCTTAGCTATATTACACATACCCCGATTGGGTTGGGATGGAGTAGATCCAATATGTTGGAGTATGCCACATGGATGGCATATTGTATCTCGCTTATTTTCGATTAGGTGGATCAGGGGTGTGTACGATGGAGCAAGATCACAAATATCCGATTGATTTAAACCTGATCAGTGCAGAGTGAAACATAGGTGATCTGTAAGCCACATTGATGTCACATTATTTATTGTCAATATTAGACTCAGCCTCATTTGATACCGTCGAAGTCACAAACTGGCATTGTGACATATCTACGTAGGGTCATGATAAGGACCAGAACCTGTAAAACAACTTTTTAACAGTGGTTGAAGGGTGGTGCTGTAAGGACTGTCATGACCGGTAACGCTACAGACAAACATGGCAAAC
>QLPG01008107.1:0-2500 GCA_003314385.1 Gomphus sp. MG54 | reverse complement strand
ATTCCAGTTCTTCATCATAGCTGGTTTCCCATTCTGCTGCATCATAGGCTTGTGTTGCATCTTGGTAGGTCCTAGGATCATCTTCAGCTACACCTAGCAGCTCATTAATTTCTTTATCAGTTGCAACCACAATCGTGTCTTCAAGGACATGAACAGTGCCATTGAGTGTTTGATATCCTCTCCGTTCTTTTATTTCTCTTTTTGCCCTTTCTAGTCGTATTTCATAGGGTACTCCTTTCATTGCAGCACCTGCTGCTGAAGGTCTAGGAATGCGTTTGATTTGCGCTGGTGAGTCACTCCTTCTTCTTCATTTGATTGTTGCTCATCATTTGATTGGATCTCTCCCCCTCTTTGTGCAATGTCTCTATCATCCATGTCCCCTCTATTTGTCTTGATTGTCATTTTCTGGAAAGGATCATCCTCTGAATCCTCTTCTCCCGCTTCTCCAACCTGCATGCCCGGTCTATAAACTCAAGGATGGTTATCTTTTGATTCGATGAAGACAACATTCCTCATTGTAATTATTCGACCTGTTTTGGGATAGTAGCAATGGTAAGCCTTCGAGTTTCTTGAGTATCCAATGAGTATTCCTTCTACTGAGCAGTTGTGAATTTTTGGATCTTGTCCTGGCATCTTGAGTATGAATGCTCTGCATCCTATCTCTCTGAGATGTGATACATTGGGTCTAACTCCATAGTATGCCTCATACGGAGTTTTTGTTAGAATCTAAACAGTAATGGTTCAGTCCTTTGTGATAAAGGCTCATAGATTGTGTGAAATCTACCTAAACAGTTATGGCTAAGTAAAGAAAGTAAGTCTGTGTCAAGGTGCACCTAAAACTAAACATACTCACTTCAGTCCTTTGTGATAAAGGCTGAAGTGTCGGAAAGTGAAATATAAACTATATATGTCCTGACTGTGAATTCTCACGCTAAAATATAGCCCCAGGTTAAGCATTAGAAAAGATAAAATGCAAGGAAAAATATGAATGTTCAGAATGATACTGTCTTTCTTGTCTAAAGCTTCACAGTTTTGTCTTTCAATGTTCAGGTAGGTGTTTGGTCCTTCAGGTATGCTGCAGTTAATATACATTCTCCCCAAATTTTAGATGGGAATTGGTTTTCTGACATCATAGCTCGTGCACGGTTGAAGAGAGTCCAATGGAGTCATTCTGCCTTTCCATTTTGGGCAGAGGTATATAGTGCTGTTACCTGGTGATTGACACCTTGGTTCCATAAGTATGATTCAAATTCTCTTGAGGTATATTCTCCCCCATTGTCTGTGCGAAGTATGTTGACCTTTTCTCCTGTTTCACATTCTACCAATGCTAACCCTTCCTTGTAGCAATTCACAGCTTCATTTTTTTGTTTCAGCAGGTAGGCCCAAACTTTATCAGAGCAATCATCTATAAAGTTTAATGTGTATCGTTCGCCTTCAGGGGTTTGTACTATCTCTGGTCCTGTAATATCAGAGAACACCTTTTCCAGCCGCCGCTTGGCTCTTCCCCCTTCTCGTACTTTGGGAATCGGTGTCCTAGCCTGCTTGGCAAGGATGCAATGTTCACAGACCTGATGAAGGCTGGTAGGCATACCTATGGCAAGTTGTTTTTCAGCCATGTGAATGATTGCTGAATAGTTCACATGTCCCAGATGATGGTGCCAAGTGTCTAGCCCAGGGATGGCATGAGCAACATAAGCATGTTCAACAGAGGAGCGGTCAGTCAAGGTATATAGCCCTTTTGCATACTGCCTGCCTTTAACAATGAGTTTCTTGCCTCGTAGGATAGAACACTCTGATGGAGTAAAGGTCACATTAAAGCCATGATCACTGAGGCAACCAACCGATATAAGGTGTAGTTTCACATCAGGTGTTATATCCGTGATATAACCCTGACACCTCGGACATCCGACATAGGGCGCTACGAGAAGGCCCTACTCCAAACCAAGTCCGAACCTACATTCCCGCCTCTGAGCCCAACCAACATCGTTACCCTCGGACCTTGGACATCTTCCTTTTTCATTGAACAATAGTCTTATTGTAACACCAATGTATATTCTTCTTGTACTCCATTTTCGTTCGTCTTATTGTTCTCTTGATCATTCCTAATTAGTTACAATAAGGATCGCATGTATAAATACCTCCAGACTTCTGTACTATACCTTAGTTCGAATATCGACTTGTATTCCCACTCACTCTTGAACTCCGAAAGCTTATCTTCTCCGAACCTCCGAAATAAAGGACTGACGATCAAGGAGGGTGCAACATTAAAAGTTGAAGCCAAGTCCTTACGACTCCGAACACATGACTCGGACTGACTTACATCAGCTCGGACCTGACGCGAACTCGGACGCTAACAGTATATTTGAACTAACACTCCTGATCGTCTATGAGATGCAGCGAATGAATCAGAGCCGTTCAAAGACTTACGGAAGCTTCGGTATGCCACGCATCCCTAACCCCAAACTTATCTGCCGCAGAACCTGACGTCCATACACCACCA
>QLPG01008104.1:0-16916 GCA_003314385.1 Gomphus sp. MG54 | reverse complement strand
GGTGCTGGCGTAGGTTCAATGGTCCCTATCAGCGCGTGCGGTGGTTAACGGGAGCAACCTGTGATCTGTTTGTGTTGAAATCTCCAAGATGCGCTGAACAGGGACAGAGGATTAAACTGTTTGGCCTGAGCAAGGATGGTAGCTCATTGCAAACAGATGGGGATATTACAAAGAAAGTGTGACTAATGTGACACAGCAACACATGCCGGTCGAATTATTCCAACACTCAAACCCTAAGTTTACCCACAGGTACTACCAGACACTGGCAGGGAAGTCCAGAAGAGAACAACCAAAGGACCCCCTTACCTAAGCAGCAACTGTATAGCTACAGTGACTGTGACATAACAAACATGTCACAGCCGGCAAAGAAGGCAATAGAAGATTAAGGGAAAGGGATTATAGCAAACATATGAAAAGGGAAGATAGAGAAATGATTAAAGAAGTAATGTAAGCAAAGGAATAAGAGAAATGAAGGAGATAAAAGGAATAAAAGGAAGGAAAAAGGGATAAACTGGTAGTCCCCTGACATTACCCCCTCTCTAGAATGTGGCGACCTGACACATAGATGCAGATCTACCCAATCTACCAATCAGCTACACCTTCATCATGATGAGTAGGTCATGGTATCCCACCCAATCCACTGTGATAGCACACACAGGAGAGACGGATGCATGTCAAACATAAACCAGTGTCACTTCGGTATGGGATGCTCTACATTGGGCAGCGGCATGGGAGTAGGTTGTAGTTGTCACAACACCGAGCGGAATGATACGGGTTCCGTGGGGCGCAGCGATGGCAATAGGCAGCACATGCACATGGCGGTTGGCTCAAGTGCTGAGGGTGAGAGGCTGAGAATCGGAGCAGGCAGCGCTATCAACATGCATTGGTTTGGTTTCAGTAGTCCGCGCACGTAAACAGGCAAGGGGGACTAGCGGCAATGGCGACGAACGATCGCGGGCCACCACCAGATGTTGGTATAGGTAAGGGTATCCTTCGCATCGTTGCAGGTGGTACTGTGCAATGAACGTGGCTTATGCGACCACCTGGGGCATTCTCAGAGTCACCGGCAGTGAGGAATGACCGTGAGCTCGCAGCTCAGAGCAGTCACTGCAATGGGGACTGACTGTAGGGATGTCGCCTCAAGGCCGCTGGACAAGAGTGAGGCTGTGTGTGTGCCAGCAAGTCATAGCAGTCACACCATGTGAGCTGCAACTGCAATATGTGTCTTACACAGACCTCTGTCATTCTGGCATGGGACTTCTACATCGGGCAGCGGCAAGGGAGTGGGGAACATTGGGCCATCCTCTTCTCCCAATGCGGGAGCGATAGAGCATGCATGGCGACTGCACTGGGCACCTGAAATGAGTGGGAGGGTGTGCGCGTGTAACCCATCACTGGCCACAACAAGGGCGGTGTGATGGCAACCGGAGTAGTGCCGATGGGGGATGGAACGATAGGGGCTCAAAGGGCCACATGGGCACAGCAATTGGCCGATGGCAGCAGAAGGGATCGTCACTCGGGGGCTGGTTCTAGCAGATGTGGCGTGTATACAAGGGGTGATAGAACCATGATGAGAGTAGGTGCCATGAAGGCAATGGTGACAGCTGTGTAAGGGTCGAGGGACCTATACCTGGGTCCAACTTGTGTTCTCTGCAGCAGAGGGTGGTGTTGTGGGCACAACCAGCATGCGGTATGCGCGGCAATATCCCTCGGTGGGTGGCGGCAGCAGACATTGTTGGTGACAAATGAACTGCAATGGTTCGCCAACCCCTGTGTCTGTTGCCGCAATGGCGCATGTGGTGGAGGCTGTGCTGGGTGCCGGGAACAAGTGGAGGGTGCATGCATGCGTTGTCTCGGCAGCAACAAGATGGCATGAAGGCATCCAAGGCAGTACTGAGGGAGAGGATGGAGCTGTCATGGAGGGGCTGAGCTACAGCACATCAAGGTGCTGGCATCACGCATGAGGGGGCGCATGTCAAGTGGGTGGCAGTGGTCATACAGCGCGAGCTGTGCGATGCAATCCATGTCAAACCTGAACATACAGTCAGCTGGATCATGTGCATGGGGCCGTTGTAGCTTGTCCAAGCATGTAAATGGCCATGACAGGTGTCAGCCTGATCGCAGGGTCCGTGGCGGTCACACAAGGACATCGGGCCAAGAAGGGAGGGCCTATGGGTAGCCATCTCAATACTACTGCCCAGTTAGTCGGTACCACAGGTAGGACTCCATGGAAACAGTGCCAATGACAGTTGTTGGTGCAACACGCAAGGCCATGCATAGTCTTCTCAAGGGGCAGTGTGAACACATGGGGCGATGAGGCTGAGAAAACGTGGCTGTCAGGATTGATTGTGGCACTCCGCCTCAGCAACTAAGACTGGTACTCAAGGTCGACTGGCAAGGCTTGGCCTGGAGGAGGGCCGCACATGAATATCGACCTCAGATCATGCTCATGACAATATGCCTGTCTAGCCTACCCCCTCTCTGGGTCGCACAAATGGTCCTCTTCTCCTTCCACACTCTGCACCTCAAGCTTTGCCTCTATATCGGCCAACACCCATGCCAGTCCCGACACATCCACTCCTTTAGCTGTGTTCCTACACTCAACTCAAACCAAAACCCTGCCTACATTGATGGGCCAACTCGTCCTGGTTTTGGTAGCACATGGATAGCTGGCATAGCCCATTCAAGTGCATCTGCAGCTAGTAACAATGACAAGTGCATTACATGGGGCATGCATCATGCATGTTGCAGCGGTGTGCAGCCACACCGTATCGCAAGGCATGGTGCAAACACATGCAGGTGAGGTTGCTCAGTGCACAGAGCAGGTGGAGACCAATCAGTGGGGTTACTAGGTGAAAGTGCCGAGTGAGCGCTGCCAAAGGATGCTTTGCAACGGTATGCCATCATGTCTCGTATTCAGATGGGGAGAATGAGCCCTCGCAGCCAGGCCAGCTGTTGGGGACCATGGACTGCGGTGGGTGTGCAGGTGTCTGTCAGGAACCATACGCCAGCAAGCCGACTATTCAACTCAGCCCACTCAGCCCAACTCCGCCCTCGCTCGCTATTCAACATTTATGCCCTCAGCCCACGGACTATATGCACCTCGTGTATCCATCTTGGCATCATATGCTCCTGTCAAATCACTCCACTCATTTATGTCACATTCCACATGCTCGCTTTTCCATTCCAAACTCATTTACGTTTAATATCTTTCATTACGTTTCATTTCCTTTTCATCTGTTTGCAATTCCGTTCACTCCTTTATATCCGAATCTGCTATTACGTCCTTAGGGTAACTTCATTGGGAATCTGAGTGACACATCACTTAACAATGTCATGGATGAGATCATTATTGGGACGTAGTATTTCTGTTTCTCGCTTTTCCATTTCCTCGGCTTTCTCATTCTATTATAGGAATCTATTCGACTCCTAATAGATTAGAAACTAGTATAAAAGGCCTTGTACTATTAGTTCAGTCTTCAGTCAGAAAATCAATCCTGATTTTGACTAAGATCCTCTGTTACATTCGTCTTCCTCGCTATTATGAAATTTGGGGACCGTGTGATCCAAGTGGGTGCAACGCAAGCACGTTGAAGCCAACCCCAACTCCGAACCTCGCCAATAACTTCGCCATTGGGAGATTACAATATATTACGATTACGTCTTTTTCACTATCGTAACAGTGTCAGCAATCATAGGCACATGTTGAGTAAGTCACAGTGGTCGTGCATTGCAAGTTGCACAATGAGTTGTGCACCGAGTGTGGACTCATTTCGCTCTAGTGCATGTCCTCCACGTTGAATGACTGGAATGAGTGAGGAGGCACATGCATGCAGCCCCTCATTGGCCTCGACAGGGGGTGGCGGCAACGGCAACCAGGAACAGATACAGGGTCGTCACCTCGAGTCTGGTGGATTCTGGCAGATGCCACATGTGCGCAAGAAGTAGTCAAACTGCGTCCAGTGTTTAAGTAGACTTGGCGTCTTCATAGACCCCCTGAGCCTGTAGGCTCCTGAAGTGCACCGGGGACAACACCGCGTGGTCGTGCTCTGGGATGGCAGAGAAATTGGAGGATGACCAGCAATGCTATTGACGATGACAGTGGATGGGATAGGGCTGTGGGCCAGTGTCGATGCCAGCAAATGACTAAGGAGTCCCCTCAGGGCTGCTGGCCTGGGAGCGTGGGTGTGGGTGCTGCCAAAGGGAGGTGAGTGGGCAACTTGGATGGTGTTGTCATGGCTCATTTGAGGATATGCGTATCATCTTGATGGAGTCATGGACAGGTGCTCAAATATTGGCACGAACGGAATCACCGAGCATGTGCTCTCCGAACTGCGCAGACCTGCATAGACACGCGCTGGGGCCTATTCAGGGGAGTTGAGTTCCACGGGCAGAGCGAGCAGTATGCAAGGGAGGGAGCCGTGAATCTCAGTATGCTTGAGGCCTACCATCCACACATAGTTTTTGGCCAGTATGTATATGACCAATGCATGTATGTAGTCCGCACACATGAATCAGGCAAGAAAATGGCTGTGTCAAGTGTTGGTTACTGACGGACTTTGGTACTGCCGAGGGGTGTTGTTGAAAGGTCGGGCGGACTATAGCCAAGTCCTGCAGGCCAAGAGTAGTGGCATTGGCTTCAACTTACTCGTGCGTTATGCCCTACTTGCTGTGCGTGCCACTGTATTTGCAACAGACAGGTACTTGGGGGGATGCTGAGGATGCTGGCCCGAGTCGAGGACTTAACAGAAGAGAAGAAGGTAGAAGGCCTAAGCCTAGTCGATACCCAGAATGAGGAAATATGTACATGCATGTCCTACTTATATAGGTTAAGAAGCGACATGTGGAATAAGGAATGTGGAACAATAAGGTATGCAGAGCATGTGGTTATTGTCCACAACGAATAAAATTAGAATAAGGAATGCAACGTGGGGATAAGACAATAAAAGACAGGATAGTAGAATGTGTCCAAAGATAGGACAATAGGAGGTGCCAGACTATAAGACAAGGCTTGTAACCGAGGATAGTACAAGGACAGGAAGTCCCAAGGTGAAATGGACTGAGGGGTGTGGATGGCGGATGGGCCGAACTGAGACCGACATATCAAGTGATGTGCATGCAGCGTGGTCACTTGGACGTGGAACTAGGATGGTTGCTCGGTCGGTACTGCCGACGGACAGGTGTCGGTACGTGGACTTGACAGGCTGCACATGTCTACAAATGCACGTCACTCGCAATGGGATGGCCACGGTATGTGGTGGGTAGCTGGCGAATCCTTGATGCATTCCCAGACCCAGCGGCGGCGCAAAGGTGACGGGATCGACAGCAGGTGAGTGTACAGGCATCGGCACCAGAGTGTCGCCGGAAGGTGTTTCAAGTGGTGGTGCCGAGAACAGCTGTGGTTGTGGTTGACACATGGCTGTGTGGGGCCCTCACAAGAGGCAGTGTGAGAGCGTATGGTGGTATTGGGCGGTCAGGGAGTGTGCAAGTGTGGTGTGCTGAAAAGGGAGGTGCACAATAAGCACAGCTTGAGCGAGTCAAACCGCAACTCATGGAGAGACCTCCATAGGTCTGGGATGATTGCCCAAGATGCAAACGGTGGGCGTGCTGACCTCAATCAGGCTCTGGCTGCACAGGGGTACACTAGAAGGTACACAGATTGTCATGTCGCAAGGCATGGTGCTGACCAAGCAAATGGTCATTGTGGTTGGTAGGATACACCATGATGCTGCTGGAAGGACATTGCAAGTGGCGGCGCCGGGTACAGTCGCAGGCACAGTCGACATGCCATTCACCTGTGTCGGCATGACGGTGAGGGTCAATGGTGCAGCTGGCACAGTGTATAGCTTGCTCATCGAGCTCGGCATTCAGAACACATGGTGGTTGCACAGGGGCATCACGACAAGCTGGGAGAGGGCATACAGACAGCCCATGGCAGTTGCAGGCACGGTCCACATGAGGCAGTGTGGGATCTCTACAAGAGGCGGTGCAGACGTGCAGGTGGCATCACTCAACAAACGCGGCAGTCAGGACTGTGGAGAGGCCACCTCAGGATTTACTGGATGACTCCATGTGTGGGAATTGCTGGAATGTGCATCACACATGCCAGAGGGTACATGGCAGAGGCCTCGGATGCAGCTTTCTCATCATCAGATGGGATATGTCCTCGGGATACCGGGATAGAGAAAATGTGTCTAGCACGCCTTATGGAAAGGTGGAGGCCTGTCGCAAGCCTCTAAGGTTGGTTGCTGTCAACAGTGAGTGTGTGATGTGGCATCATCATGGGCCACGTCAGCAGTGTTGCTCGTTGGGTTGCCTGTCTAGTAGGCCAAGGAGCAGGGTTGGCATGGTAATGTCACACTGTGGGGTGAGGAATCGGTTGGGATGAAGTGCAAAGGTAGTCAGCATTAAGAAGGCAGTTGTGAGGTGGGTGGTACAGATCATAGAGTAGCATATTAGGGATTTCTCGGCATGTAGGAATGCTAGGATGGCAAATAGAAGAGGAGTATTAAAGAGGTTGAGGTTGAAAAATGGTTTATGGTGTCGCCTTGGCCTTTAGTGGACGGTGCACCCTACTGCAGGTTATGCAGCAATTTATAGTGTCACCCGAAGCGGTCCACTCTCTCGCTCACCGAGCTGTCCAGCTATCATGATTCCTTCAATAAGTACAAGTATGATGCTAGACTTCCACCTGGATGGCATGAGGAAGCCGAGAAGGAGGAAGGAAGAATAGGGATCTGACAACTTGTTTGAGGAAATTCAACTCACTAGTGGAAGTACAAGACCCGAGCCCTCGGTCCTCTATTAGTGGGTTGTTCCAATGTAAGGGCAACCTACTCAGGTACTGATTCCAGTACCTGCTGGGAGACCAACAGCAGGACACCACCCAGCCCTGTGACCTACCCAGGGCCTAACCCAGAGACTCGAACCCTAAGTTTACCCACAGGCACTACCAGACACTGGCAGGGAGGTCCAGAAGTAAGTATATAAAAGGTAATATAGCTGAATACATATGAGCTGCTTATCTGGCAGGGAGGTCCAGAAGAGAACAACCAAAGGACCCCCTTACCTAAGCAGTGACTGTATAGCTACAGTGACTGTGACATAACAAACATGTCACAGCCAGCAAAGAAGGCAATAGAAGATTAAGGGAAAGGGAAGATAGAGAAATGATTAAAGAAGTAATGTAAGCAAAGGAATAAGAGAAATGAAGGAGATAAAAGGAATAAAAGGAAGGAAAAGGGGATAAACCGGTAGTCCCCTGATACTACCCTACTCTTATCCTACCCTACTATTATCCTACCCTACTCTTACCCTACTCTACCCTACTCTTACCCTACCCTACCCTACTCTTACCCTACCCTACCCTACTCTTACCCTACCCTACTCTTACCTTACCCTATCCATTCATTTCTGTAAACCTCACCTCTATAAAATTGAAGTCCTATAAGGTCTAAAGGACATGGACTCTCAGATGACACAGCTAAATGTGGTAAAGGAGTTTTTTCCTAATTGCAAATGATACTATCAAGTAGGGGTGGTGGATATACCCTCACAGACAATTCCTGGAGCAGGATTCAAAGGGATATTGGTTAGAATTTTTGACAATAAAAATTGTTGCGATGAGGATAAAGTAAAACTTCTGCCTGGGTCTATAAGCAATGCAATAGTACATCTGCAGTGAAAACTTACTTTTATGAGTTTTACTTTCAGATAGTTTTGATTATAGACCAAGTCTCTATCTGAAAGTATTGGTAGCTATAGTGGAGAAATAGATTGCATCTTCTCTCTGCTCCTCTCCTCTCTTCCTTTTCCTCCCTTTTCTCTTATCCTTTCCAAGATTTTCTAGGGGTTTGTTTGTTATTGAGGGACATTCTTTTCATGATTGCTTCTACCAGGACCTCCTTTCCACTCAGTCAGTTGCCTACTAATAAGTGCTATAACATTTCAGCTTACTATAATCCTCAGCCCTGTGGGTTTCCAAAACCTCTTTGGATCATAATCACACTGAATTCATACCATAATCTTACTCTGAATACAGTATGATGAGCTCTGCATGAACTTTGAATCTCTTTTCAGATTCAAGTTCTACTGATACTTCAACTAGTAGTGGTAAATGCCTTCGCAAGGTACAACTACTCACGCAATCGGGTAGAGCCAAATGGTATGTGCCATCTGTTGAGATTTTCACAGTCAGTCCAGACCTTCCTTTCTTGTTTCAATTATCCAAGTATGGCACGGTGGACAATCACCATTCTTTCCTTTGTTCCATTAACTGCAAGTGGCACTGTAGACTTTCCATTGTTTACTTTTTATTGTCACATTGCCTTTTGTTTCTTTCCTTTTGTTTCACTTCTTATAAGTATGACCCGTTCAGATAGCACTACTTCAGACTTTAGAGCAGAAGTCTGAAGTAAGTACTTCTTCATATATTTAACTTCATCCAAACTTACTGTTATTCCATAGTTACTCTTGTGTCTAGGTATTTACTATGAATATAAGAGACTTTAGAGCAGAAGTCTGAATTACTCTTGTGTCTAGAATTTCACAGGTTATGGGCCACGGCCTTAACTAAACAAATAACAGAAACTCACCTCAAACTTGACACCGAAACTTGAACTCTTCATAAAGATGCCTGATTCCTTCAAGGTACTCTGGTATGATGAAACTGAACGGTTGGATGAAAATGGTTCCAACTGGAATTTTTAGAAAACATGTATGGTGGCTTACCTGAAGGGGGCAAAACTATGGCCATATGTGTCAGGAACTAAAGCCAAGCCAAAAAATACCGACACTGATAAGCTAGCTGAATGGGAGGAAATAAATGCTCAAGCCCTCTCAACAATCCTTTTGAATATCGTTCCAAATGTGCAGGCAGGCCTTGATTGTGATTCATCAAAAAAGGCTTGGGACAGCCTGTTGCAAAGATATGCACAAGCTGACCCAATTGCTCAAAACCTCGCTGAAAACAGACTCTTCTCAAAGAAATTCCTAGAAGGAGGAGCAGAATCTTTGCCTGTACATCTAGCAGAGCTTCAGCAGTTGAGGGAGCACTGTGGAGGACTAGGAATACACATACCAGATTCCCGATTTGCAGGTATCATTACCTTATCAATGCCTTCTCCCTCATGGGATCCAGTTCTGGGCTCTCTGGTTGGAGTCTTAGATCCTGCAGCAATTATGTCCAGACTACAAAATGAGTGGAGCAGGAGACAGGGATATGGCCAAACCAATAAGGATTCCAATGTAGTATTCCAAGCTAGCAGGAGGTCATCATTGAAGTGCGACAATTGTGGAAAAAGTGGACATATCAAACCTAAGTGCTGGGCAAAGGGAGGCAGCCAGGAAGGACAATTCCCAGACTGGTACAAAGGAAAAAGAGATCAGAAGATATCTAATACAGTCAAGACAGTGTCTGACACACCAATTTTATGGGCGTATGGTCAAAACGGAAAACCAGATGTTTGGATCGTCGACTCTGCAGCCACTGTTCATGTCAGTCCTAACAAAGAAGACTTCAGAACCTATCAAAAATACGACACCAGCCGAGTAATTAATGCATTTGGCAAGAATGAAGTTCAAGCTATAGGTGAAGGCGATATCATAGCTGATGTTGAAAATCAAGGAAGGACAACTAGGATACGACTTACCCAAGTTATGCATGTACCAAGCACCGATAGCAAGATCCTTTCCCTAAAAGTCCTAGACAAAAGAGGATTTGAAACCAGCATAGTTGGTGGATCAGCACGTATCACAAAAGGCAGAGAAACTTACACAGAGGCATCACTCGGTGGAGAGTTATATGAACTCACCATGAAGATTGTGCTTCCTGGGAATACAATCATGGCTGCAGTAAAGAGAGATGGCAATGCAACTGACTTATACATGTGGCATCGAAGGTTGGGCCACCTAGGGAATACCATGCTCAAACAGATGGTCAAGAGCAATATCGTCAAAGGATTGGATGTCACAAACGACGAGTTACTTGGGGTCTGTGAAGACTGTATATTTGGAAAGATGGATGAAAAACAATTTGTGAGCAGAGAAGAACGGGACACTCGCCTATTTGGGACCATTCATGCTGACCTTGTTGGCCCTATGACACCCAAAGCTCGATGGACACATGCTTGGTTCTCCTTGATAATCAGTGATGATTACTCCAGTTTTGGTTTTGCATTCAATCTAAAACACAAGAGCGATGCAGCTAAAGTAATGATTGACTTGGATAAGTCCATTGAAGCAAAGTTCCAGAAACATATTCATACCTTCAAAACAGACAATGGAGGGGAGTTCATAAATGACGCACTGACATCCCATTGCCAGGACAGAGGAATCAGCTTGGTCACTTCCATTCCTCATACACCAGAATTGAATGGGAGAGCTGAAAGAAGAAACTGAGTAATCATTGAAGGCACAAGGACTATGCTAAAAGACTCACAGCTTGGGAATGATCTCTGGGGAGAAGCAATCTCCACCCAAGTCTATATCCGGAATAGATGTCCAACCAGCATCCTACCTGGCAACATTACCCCATTCGAAAAGGTCTTTGGAGAGGCACCATCCATAAGCTATCTAAGAGTTTTTGGATCTAAATGTTTTGTCAAGGTATCAGATGAAACACACACCAAACTGGAAGATAAGGTGAAGGAGTGCCGCTTATTAGGATTTGAAGGAGACTCGATATATATTGTGGTCGACAAGGACAAGAAGAAGCTAAGATCACGAAATGCAATTTTTTCAGAAGGAACATACCATAGGTGTCATATAGGACATCAAGGCGACTGGGGGTTGGTATTCCCAGAAACAAGTGTTGTCAAGGAAAAGAATGAGTCTGTGAAAGAAGGAACTGCCAAAGAAGTTCAAAGAGCCGATGAAGATAAAGCAAAGAAAAGAAGAACATCAGAGGAAGTCTGGGGGACAGAGGCATTGAGGAGGTCAGAGCGTATAAGGAATCAGGGGGGCATTGACCGAATATTAATGACGAAGGTTTCTACTGAAAACAACTCAAAGAACATAAAAATACCACACTCACACAAGGAAGCCTTTCATCTACCAGAGGGGAAGTCTTGGAGCGAAGCCATGGACTATGAGCTATCAAAACTCAGAGAAATGAACACATGGACTGAGATTGATGAAAAGGACATACCTGATGGTATGGAGATCTTGCCAGGAATGTGGGTCAATACTGTCAAAAACCTCGAGGATGGAGGCCTAAGATTCCGTTCAAGATGGGTGGTTGTTATGATAGTGAAAAAGACGTAATCGTAATATATTGTAATCTCCCAATGGCGAAGTTATTGGCGAGGTTCGGAGTTGGGGTTGGCTTCAACGTGCTTGCGTTACGCCCACTTGGATCACACGGTCCCCAAATTTCGTAATAGCGAGGAAGATGAAAGTAACAGAGGATCTTAGTCAAAATCAGGATTGATTTTCTGACTGAAGACTGAACTAATAGTACAAGGCCTTTTATACTACTTTCTAATCTATTAGGAGTCGAATAGATTCCTATAATAGAATGAGAAAGCCGAGGAACAGAAAAGTGAGAAACAGAAATACTACATCCCAATAATGATCTCCTCCGTGACATTGTTGAGTGATGTATCACTCAGATTCCCAACGAAGTTACCCTAAGGACATAATAGCAGATTCGGATATAAAGAAGTGAACGGAATTGCGAACAGATGAAAAGGAAATGAAACGTAATGAAGGATATTAAACGTAAATGAGTTTGGAATGGAAAAGCGAGCATGTGGAATGTGACATAAATGAGTGGAGTGATTTGACAGGAGCACGTGATGCCAAGACGGATACACGAGGTGCATATAGTCCATGGGCTGAGGGTGTAATGTTGAATAGCGAGCGAGGGCGGAGTTGGGCTGAGTGGGCTGAATTGAATAGTCGGCTTGCCGGCATACGGTTCCTGACAGTGGTCAGGGGCGATCAGTAAACAACAAACATTGCCTTAAGTGACACATTTTCACCTGTCTCACGAATATCATTGCTGCGAATACTACTTGCACTTGCGACCCTCAAAAACTTGCAGGTGTTTGCCTGGGATATCGACTCAGCTTACCTGCATGGCACTATTGACCATGACATATATATATACGATTGCCAGAAGGGTACCAGAAACCAGGAAAGGCTGGGAAACTAAACAAGGCGTTGTACGGCTTACCAGAAGCAGCCTGTGTCTGGAGAGAGGAATTTGAGGAAAAACTACAATCACTGGGGTTTACTCCTTTGGGAAGTGATGCAGGGGTGTTTATAAATGCCTCCAAGAACAAATTCACAGCAATCGACACTCACATAGATGATGTGACCGGGATCTCCTCAAGCGAGGGGGAGGAGTCCAGATTGAAAGCAGGAATTCAAAAATTCTATAAAATCAAAGAGAAGGACACATCAAAACCTTTCAAAGTACTGGGGATCCTGGTGACTAGAGATACTCACCTTGGGACACTGAAGCTCTCACAATCAGAATATATCAATGGTCTTCTCGAGAAATTCAGCATGTCTGGGTCTAATCCTGTTGTGACCCCTGTTGACAAAGGGTCTCATCTTCAAGGAATTGACGAAGCACCTTACAGCAATGTCAGAGAATATCAAGCTTTGACCAGGTCTCTCACTTACACAGCAATGTGTACGTGACCCGATATTGTGTACATCACCCAGTACCTATCGCAGTCCAACAAAAGTCCTACACAACGCGATTGGAATGCTGGGAAGAGAGTCTTGCAGTATCTCAAGGGAACGGTAGAACGCGGTATCATGTATCGGCGAGAACCAAAGGTGGGAGTTATGGAACAAGACCATGTGACATTGTGGGGTTACTGTGATGCAAACTACGCTGAGGACTTGCACGATCGAAAATCAACAGGAGGATACTTGTTCATGCTGGCTGGAGGACCCGTCACTTGGAAATCAAAAAAGCAGACTTCAGTGGCTCTCTCCACCACTGAAGCTAAATACTACACGCTGGGAGCAGCATGCCAGCAGGCCATATGGCTTAGGCAGCTGAGCAGAAAACTATCCTTACCACTCAATGACCCTACTCTGATTCTTTCAGATAACACTGGTGCAGTTGCCTTATCAGATAACCTGGTTTTTCACAGCAGGTCCAAACATATTGATATTTGCTGACATTTCATATATGATCTCATCTGATCCAAGCAAATACGCACTTCGCACATCCCTGGGATTCAGAATGGAGCAGATGTTCTTACAAAGGCTCTGAATCACTTTGAGCACGATAGATGTATCGGACTATTGGGAATGGAGTAGATGGTCTGGTCTGAGGGGGAGTGTTGAGATTTTCACAGTCAGTCCAGACCTTCCTTTCTTGTTTCAATTATCCAAGTATGGCATGGTGGACAATCACCATTCTTTCCTTTGTTCTATTAACTGCAAGTGGCACTGTAGACTTTCCATTGTTTACTTTTTATTGTCACATTGCCTTTTTTTTCTTTCCTTTTGTTTCACTTCTTATAAGTACAACCCATTCAGATAGCACTACTTCAGACTTTAGAGCAGAAGTCTGAAGTAAGTACTTCTTCATATATTTAACTTCATCCAAACTTACTGTTATTCCATAGTTACTCTTGTGTTTAGGTATTTACTATGAATATAAGAGACTTTAGAGCAGAAGTCTGAATTACTCTTGTGTCTAGAATTTCACACCATCCCTTTTCTACATACAATTATTAATGATATCTATCCTGAGCAGACAAAAGCATGATCCTCTCCTTGCCAAAGCTCACCATATCAATCAAACCATAGATGCTTTCTTGGCACCAGGTGAAATTTTAAAATTCTATATCAGCTGTGCTTCTTCTGAGTTAGGCTATGAATTAGGTGAACATTTGCTGCAGGAGCATCTTCAGGCTCTGGATGGCCTGGAGTCCTCACCTGACAGTGGTTACATTCAAATCTTCCAGTCAACATCACAGGCTGAGTGCCTGTGTATCAGCTTGTATTTTGATTGCTTTTTTCATTATCATCAACAGGCAGAAATGCTATCTGAAGATATACTGGCACTTGTGTCAAAACCCCAAATTACCTCTCTTCAAAAGAGAACTCCTCAAAGCAGATGAAACCTTCCATGAGATTGAGAAAACCGTGAATTCTAGCCTTTCCTGATGTGCGGCAGAAGTTTACATTCTATTGTCATTGCAGATCAGGGAGGGCCTCTCTACCGCTTGCTCAGATAATATCGCAAGTCTCAAGGGTATTGTAATTGACTAGGTTTCCTGCAGATTTTGAGTGCCATTTGTGGAGGGGCTGGCTGACCCAATGTGTGAGTTGTTACCTTCACCTCTGGCTCCATCTTTAGCAGGGACTCTCTAGATATGCAGCACATCTTCTCTACTACTCTCAGGCCCCTGTTAAGGCATTCAAGGGTTCTCTTTACTTTTATAAGTATTACATACCTGGGTGTCTTTTCTGGGCCCACTATTGCATATCCCTGCCTCAGTATCTGCTAAAGTTTTTTTCAAGAGGCTCCTCTTTCAAATACAAGTTCCTGTAACAGATGTATTTGAGTAAACATTATCTCTTCGACCAAATCCTGGTTTCCATTACTTGTCCTAGGAGTGGCCCTCTATTAATTCCTAGTTTGATGTCTTCACACATAGAGGAAGGCCCTAGGCTTTCTTGGATTACAGGGGGAATCAAGGAGACCAGGAGGATTCAGCTGTTATGCCAGACAACTGGTAGTACAAGCCAGTTCTAGGTGCTTTACAGCTGGAAATTGAGCTTTTATAACTGTTGAGTCCATCTAGAGGCAGAAGCTTTTGTTTTTTTGATCAGAAGGGAAATAGCTAGTATCTTCTTTAGTAGCTTGGTTATCTTTGGCTACAAAAGTATGCAAATCCAAGGATGATGCTACAGGTCCACTTATCTGAGAGTGCTTCAGGCATAAATTGTTAGTTTATATAATATTATGGACACTTTGGTTATATAGGCACCTTCATGTAACTACAAGGCTTGTCTTAGCAACCACATCCTCCATCTGTGTTAGTGTCTGTATCTGTATCTGTGTCTGAGTTTCTCTCTCTCTTTCTTGTACCACTTCTTTACTCTACTGCACTCAATATAAATTAGTAATGGTTTTGGTTGCATAAATTTGATTTTACCTCTTCAAAAGAGCAGCACAGTAGGAGGATGGCAGCACTGTCTATTTTGCAGTGCTCACTTCAATACCCTTTCCTGCTGATCCATTGATTTTAGAAAACAATTTAAAAACTATTAACAGTAATCTTTCTTCCTGCTATGCTTCTGTTATCACAAGGAGTAATGGCAGGTCCTGCCCTAGCTGTGCTATATGTTTTGAGAGGGTATAAATCACATCAGCCTCCTGATAGCCTAGACTGAGTTCTCCTATAATTTTTAGAAGCTCATTCCAAACTGCAGCTTCTCCTAAAATAATAAGCTCAGGTACTGTTCCTGCTGGCCTGGCTAGAGCCTATAAAATAAGTTAGTTTGAAAGAAGGAGAAGGATGAAAGTTGCATACCAGTAGTATATCTTCCATAGAAGAGCCAAGGTCCTCCTTTTTCCTTAGAGTAAACTCAGGGGAGAATATATGCAAAATTGTGGCACACAAAATTACATAGCACCACCAAAGGTCTTTGAAATTTCCAGATCCAAATATCTCATTGAGCTTCAGAAGGAGTGTAGGGAGGGTGCCTTGGATATTACTATAAAAGAATCGTCACCACTGGTAGGGAAAAGTGCCATATATTGTGACTTTCCAGACTGCCCCTCCTAGTTTTTTCAGATGTTTCTGTTTTCCATGCTGACCATCAAATGAGTGTATTTGTAAGAGCAACTCTCCATTGGTACTGATCTTGTGACTGCTGGAGGCTAGAACCAGCGAGATACCACCCAGCCCTGGACTTCCTCCTAGGCCTGACTCTGGGACTCAAATCCAAAGCCTACCCACAGGCTTCTCAGACCTAGGTAGAGGGGATCCAAAGGTTAGTCTATTACCAGCTACTACTAGTACTGTCACATACCTTAGGTAGAGGGGATCCAAAGAGAACCAAGTGAGGATCCCCTTACCTAAGTACTAACTATATAGCTACTGTGTCACAACAAGTACAAATAGTAGAAAATAGTCGGTAACCTGAATAAAGGAAAGGGAGAATAGAATAGGAAAGGAATATAGGAAAACTAAGGAAAATGTAAGCAAACTTAAGGAAAAGAGAATAGACCCTCAGGGTTTTACCCTGACAGAAGGGAAGAATAGAATAGAAGGAAAGGAATTAAAAGGTAAATATAGAGGAAATAGAAATAAGGGAATAGGCCCTCAGGGCTGTCCCCTGACAGTATTTTTCCTTCCCCCTATGATTAAAAATAGCTTACTTTAGAGAGATCCAAAAATCCAGTGGCCAAAAAATACAGGTTGGCAAGAGCAAGGTTCATTTCTGAGCTGCTTTGGTATCTAGCTGTCTTTACAGAAAGTTTTGGTAAATAACCCCATCAGACTGCTGTCTTTGATATTGACATCACCTTGATATCTGTCCTGGCAGTTGAGAGGAGGTCTGTCAAGGAAATCCCTGGGTTGGGTACATTCAATATTAGCCCAAAATTCAAGCCATGGAGGTTCTGAAGTTGTGCCACTTTCGAGTAAGGCTTCAAAATACATCTTGTAGGTAACCCAAAACATTGCTGAGAGAGATTGTCCATGGAGAAAGTCTTACCGATCCATGGCCATAAACATGGGTGTACCCTAAAGAAGACAAAATGTGGTAAACAAAATCATGGGCTACATTGAATAAACTAACAGTTGTATCAACACCATCTTTTGCCCCCTGTGTGGGATTAATCTTGGTGGCAAATTCGAGATCAATCAATGCAACGGTTCCTAGACATGGAGTTGCTACACTGTTGTTGTTGTCACACTGAAGCTGTTGTTGAT
>QLPG01008101.1:0-16047 GCA_003314385.1 Gomphus sp. MG54 | reverse complement strand
AGGGTCGGCCTGTCGGTACTGCCGAATAAATCAGAGCTTGGTATCCGGGGCGTGACAGAATGGGACATAGTGGTCGGCACCTTCTTCGCCCTAAAAACCTCAAAGGAAGTCATTGTGACCCTCATGTTATATGACACCACTCTTGTATGTCATAGGAAACCCATACCTCAGTCATCCTAGACACTTGTAACAACTCAAGCTAGGCATAACCGCTCCAATGAAGTTTGCTCTAATCCGAACTGTAAGTGTATCGGGCACACTATTGACTGGTGCTTTAAACTGGGGGGTGGGGGATGGAGGGTCAGTACCCTGATTGGCGGAGAAAAAAAGGGGAACATAATGGGAGGAGGGTCAACTAACTCAACTCAACAATAGAAGCCAAGCCCTAACCCCATGAAGCCAACTGCAAATGTTGCCATAGTATCCACAACCTCATTCACTCCCACTAGCCCTGAGGATAGATATGAGTTTTATGCATTCATGACTAGTGTAGTCTCACCAACACCTATCCTTATCTGTTTTGGAACCGTTGACGATTTAACCCGAGAAGCGTGACAAGACTTTGGTGTGATAAAAGCCTGGTCAAGTTCTCTGACAAGACGACAGCAAGTTAATGCCTGTCCGGGTTGATATCCAAAAAGAATTGTTTAGAGGGGGCCTTGGCAGGTAACTTGTCAATTACGTGTAGGAAGAATAGTTTATGAGCGTAAACTATTATTCTACCCTTGCCTAGGATTATTTCCACGGATGTTCTATAAATCTGATTTAGTTCTTTTACAATGTTTTTGCGTACCTTTGTGTTTTTAACCGAGAAACCTTCCACTTCGGTAGAAGGGTTTGAGATTTACTCTTTGGAATAAACCTCTGTCAACAAGTCTTTGGACCTGTTGATTTGGCACTGGTCTTCGGACCAATGTACCTAGAGTGCTTGCTGTACAAGATAATCCAGTGGACTATGGGTGAAAGTAAGATTGATTGCTTTTACGCTACAGAACTAGTCTCTATATATACTAATTCTAAGCTGATTATGTAACTCCCCAATAAGGCAAGACTTTCCAGAAATTAGTGGAAGGGTGTGGAAAGGAATGGAAAGTCCTAGAAGCCTGTGGCAGTTATGAGTCATCCTATGAGTCACTATACGAGTCACTAACGAGTCATATTCCCACGACTGGTAGTCTCGTGACTGGTCAAGTCATGAAATATTAATAGTATATGAGTCGTGCTTCTGGGCTGACCTTATATGTAATAGTTATTACATAAACCCAGGAATTTGTTGTACAATTGAGTTTTGAGAGCTTGAACCAGCAGTTTGGCACCATTTTCCATGTGTAAGTGTTTGGCGCCTGGCTGTGGGTCCTTGTGGGTCTGAAATAGAAATAAGCGAAATATATATGTGTTTTTTGGAGGTTTTCCTTGGCCTTGAAGAGCTTGGAGATTTAAGAGTTAATTACTTGGATGTAATTCACTCTTAGATGGCCAGCCAAAATATCATGATATTTTTTTTGGTAGTCCAGATGAGACGGATTTAAGTTGGATTATTCCTTGGAGGAGAGGTTTGGATCTTGTAGGCTGATCCGGTTCAGAAGTCTTGTAGAAAATAAGGGAGAGCTCCCCATTCCCTAACATCCATCCTGATT
The DNA here is from genome assembly GCA_003314385.1 of Gomphus sp. MG54. NCBI lineage: Eukaryota > Fungi > Basidiomycota > Agaricomycetes > Gomphales > Gomphaceae > Gomphus > Gomphus sp. MG54. The sequence goes on along the minus strand of QLPG01008101.1, from coordinate 14,410 downwards.
TTCCTCTCTCCTTCCAATCTCCTGACACTCTTACAATCACCCCTGCTCCCGACATCCTTCCCAGCCCATCTATCACCCTCTCTCCCTTCCATTTACCACAATGAAATCTGCAGAACATCTTGACATGCTTCACTTGCTTCTTTCTCCTCTTATGCCTTTATTTTTTTTTCCTTTACTTTTTTCATTCAAAAAAATGGAACAAAATTTATATTGAGACTATTTCATAGTCTCACTCTCCTAGTTCTCCTCCATATCCTCATCCTCCTTTTCCTTCCCTTTCTCTTTCCCCTCATTTCCATCATCCTTCAGCTCATCCTCCTCTGTACTTTCACTGCTGTCTGAAGCTCCCAAATCCTCTGGCACTCCTGAACCCCTGCACTGGTCCCCACTCAATGAGACCACTGCAGAACCCTTGAACTGAACCCCCTCCACCAAACGAAGGAGGAGTTGGTTTGTCCTTGCCTACCCCTGCAGGATATCCTCCCAGATCTCGGCAGGATGCCAATGTTACGATGTGAAGGAATGACATAATTGTAATTAAACGTAAAATCTCCCAAAGATATTCAATGGCAAGGTTCAGGGTAGGGTAAGGCTTCAACTTATGTGTTGTGCCCACCAGATTGTACTAGCCCTAATTTTGGAAAGGTGAGACAGAGAATTAGCTAGTAGAGAATCAAGGTTGATTATCTGACTAAGGACTGAACTACTGAAGTACAAGATCTTTATACTACTTTCAAATCTACTAGGATTTGAATAGATTCCTATAATAGAATGAGAAAGCTGAGGATTGTGAAAAGCGAGAACGGAAATACTATGTCCCAAATAATGATCTCCTCCGTGACATTGGGGAATGACATGTCACTCTGATTCCCAATGGAGTTACCCTAAGGAATGTAATAGCAGATCAGATATAAGAGACTGAGTGGAATTACAAATAAATGAAAGTGGAGCAGAAAATAAATGAAAGGATATTAAACATAAATGAAGATGGAATGGAATAGTGAGCATATGGAGTGTGATGTAAATGAGTGGAGTGATTTGACAGGAGCATGTGATGCCAAGACGGATACATGAGGTGCATATAGTCCATGGACTGAGGGTGTATAGTTGGATAGGCAAGCGAGGGCATAGTTGGATAGGCAAGCGAGGGCATAGTTGGGCTGAGTGGGCTGAAATGAATAGTTGGGCATGCCGGCATACAGTTCCTAACAGTATCTCCCCCTTATGGCTGAGTTCCACAAAGCCGCAGAAATGAAGTTTTAGAATGGTGGCCCCGTTGGAGTTCATAAATGTGAAAGCATATAAGAGAAGTCATAAGGGAGTTTGGGTGGTAACTGTTTGATGCAATGGAACCCTCATACATCAACCCTGCCTACGTACAGAAGCTCATGGGTCTCTACCTTTTGCCAATCACCACCTATCTCAGAGGTGAAACCAACCTTCCCATCGCCATCCTGTCCCCTTTGTCATCAGCCATTGAGTGCAGCCAAGTGCTACTCGAACAGGACCACATCAATATGTGAGATCCCTGGGTTGAAGGGGCCCACTCAAAAAGTGCGAAGGTGAGTAAAGTATTGTCTCAGATTTAACTTTTTTACTGATTGCTTGTTTGCAGTATGCTCGGCTTCAAATGAGGAATGATGAGAGTGACATAAATGGTCTTTTCTATCGAAAGGTGAGGTTGGGTGAAGAAGATAACCGTATACCTTGGTCCCATGAATGGGCAGTCAAAAATGTTGTGATGGAGCAATATTGAGTGGCATTATATATATTTCCTACACTAAAACTGTAATATCTCCCCCAATCACTCTCAGATAAAGGTGCAACTTTGTACCGAAGTTTTATACAACATGACGAACCTATACGAATATTTACAGGATTTTAAGAAGAGATTTTGTGTAACTCTATGTACCCGGCCCCATACCTAGCTAGTCCCATGATCCGGAACAGCAGACATTAAATGAGATGCAGAAGGGGAAGAAGGGAAACGAATAGGAGGACATACAGGGGATATAGGAGAAGGGACTCACATGTAGAGGAATGAGAAATAGTGAAACCGGGGTGCATATATGCAGCCACCGAGGACAGCTGACAGAGAGACAGGAGAGGAGGACATGGGACATGGCTCAGGAAGGGAATAATTGTTGTGCACAAGAAGGGAACAAAGAGAACTATACTTTATATTCAATAGGCACCACTGACAGGTGTCATTCTCTAAACAATCATATCGGGACAACCCATATTGGGCCAACCCTGCATATGCTCCACAAGATTGATTAGTTATGGATCATACTCTCATCAGACAGTTTACATGTATAAATTAACTGTAGTTATAAGCAGTTAAAAAACCGATACAAGAGATATTTTCCCCCCATACCACTAGCCACTAGGCTACACTTAAATATATTCACTCGCGCTGAACCGAAGGTTAAGCACCGAGTGCTCACCTACCCATTTAGGATTAGAACACTTGATATTTGTCATACAACAAATCTGGGACACAGTTGGGTTCCCCACATTATACATTATTATATTGTACCACTACACATTACATTTATCTTGTGGGAGAACCAGAAATTGCCCAAGTGGTGCTTTGGTGCCCAGACTGGTTCCCCGGAATGGCACCTAAGTGAAGGTGAAACCCGGGACTTAGCCTAGGGTAGAACACCAATAGCACAATATTTTCCCTATCAATAAATATAGATAAAATCACAGTAAATCCAGGCAATCATTATCCTATTTGTAGTGTTGACTCTCTGATATTCTAGTGTGGGAAACCCCATAGAAACCTAGTTTACCACTCCAAACAACAAAAAAGCCCTGCAGACACTGCAAAAGTGAGATAACACTTGTCTTCAGAAATGGGATGCTGACTTGGATATGGGAGCATGTGTATGGTGTAGTGAGAGGGTGTTGGTTGTTCAATAAATGTGCAAGGTAGAGGCACTAGTAAGAGGAAGGATAAGGGAAAGGTGAGTAATAGTGAGTTTGAGGGAAGTCTGAGGAAGAAAAGGGCGAGGGAAGAAGGTACACCTGAGGTTCAGAATTTGGACGGGCCAGGACCCTCAAAAAGGGTGAGGATGCATACTCCCCTCTTCCAGCATGGGGCTTCAAGTTCATGTTTGTCATCCCCTCCACTTCCTGACCCATCCACCATCCTACCACCATTGGTGGTACTGTCACCACAATCACCTCCACCCCCTCCACCACCAACACCTTCACTCCCTACTCCTCCTCCTCCACCTCCTCCTCCACTGCCTCCTCCACTGCCTCCCATGGCTGTCCCCCCTCCTTCCCCCATCGTCCCTGTACCTCCCCAGCCCTCCCCAGTCATCGCCTTAACTGCAGCTCTGGTAGAGCTCAAACATTCAGTTGACAAACTTTGGCATGAAGTGGTAGATAGTAAGCATCAGAATGCCGAACTGAGGATGACCAACAATGAATTGTGAGTGGAGGTAAGAAACTTGTCATTGCAGATCAGTTACCAGACATCCGCCAGTACAAACACTGTACAATGTCAAGCTTCAGGTACTGACGGACTTTGGTAATGCTGAGGGTTGTCGGGCAGACAATGGCCAAGTCCTGCAGGCCAAGAGTAGTGGCATTGGCTTCAATGTACTGGTGTGTTGCACCCCACTTGCCATGCATGCTACCGATTTGCAACAGACAGGTACTTGGGAGGATGCTGGTGCTGCTGGCCCGAGTCGAGGACTTTACAGAGGGGAAGAAGGTAGAAGGGCCTAAGCCTAGTTGATACCTAGAATGAGGAAATATGTACATGCATGCCCTACTTATATAGGTTAAGAAGCAACATGTGGAATAAGGAATGTGAGACAACAAGGTATGCAGAGCATGTGGTTATTGTCTACAATGAATAAAATTAGAATGATGGAATGCAAATGGGCATAGAACAATAAAGGATAGGATAATAGGAATGTGGCCAAGGGTAGAACAATAGGAAGTGCCTGATTATAAAACAAGGGCTGTAACCAAGGATAACACAAGGGCAGGAAGTCCCAAGGTGAGGCGGACCAAAGGGTGAGGATAAGGAGTGTGGATGGTGGATGTACCGAGCCAAGACTGGCGTACCAAGTGTTATGCATGTAGTGTAGGCACTTGGTCATGGATATATAATTGTTGCTCGGTTGGCATTGCCGAGTGGACGGTTCTTGGTACATGTACTTGACATACAGGGACCATCTAGGGTGCAGGGAACTTGGGAGCATTGGGTGTTGGGGTCTGAAAACCCGAGGAGTGCTTTTGATGAGCCTGAGGGTGATGGAGAAGTAGAATTAGGATTGTAGAATAGTGTGGATGACTTAATTGTATAATTTTAATTTGACTTGAACATGAATATTGAGTGAATGGTTTGGAATTAAGAGTTGAATTGGAATAAGGAATGATGTGATGGGATTATGAGCAAATACAGTAGGATAGAAGATTTCTTTAGGCAGCTAATTATTTTATTCTCCTCAGTATAGTCAATAACTGAGCTGTATATTCGAAAATATACCTAATTATTTTATTCTTACAAAGGAAAGAAAAGAAAATTAGCCTCAACGGCTTGTACAATATATAATACAGCTCACCTCCTCAGTATAGTCAATAACTGAGGAGGGAGGCTTCCGCGGGTCGTGTCTCACCCGCATATACCTAGCAGCCAGCCCATGACCCTATCGAAGGTTTGAGCCAGTCTGCCGGTACCATACCCAGGGAGCCGGCCACGCTAGTCGCGTCGTGCGTGGACAAGCGCCCGTAAATAGCGTACATAGTAAAACACAAATAACTTCCTCAATAATGAGGATAAAAATACAAAGAAAATTGAGAAAAATAAAGAATTCGAAAGCGCACAGTTTGATACCAAAATCGATATAATAATACAATATATTGAGGTTGACCTCTCAGGGGTGAGATGCTAGTTTGCACCCAACATGATGGAATGGAAACTGAGAGTTGAACTTGAAAGTGGAAGGAAGAAGCTGAATTGCAAGTTGGAATGAATGAATCGGAATTGAGGTTTTTCTTTTTTGAACTTGAAGACAGAATGAATGGAACTGAAATGCGAGAGTGATAGTGAAAGGAATGAGCAAGAATGAACAGAAGAGAAATTGCGAGGTGCTTATGGAATAGGTAATGGTCCAGGTTTGGATGGATATGACTTGTGAAAGTCATGAACGAGTTCTGAAGCATGGTTGAGTTCTGTTGCAAGGAGCCATGAAGTTCTTCATCTGTGCCTTCATATCCTGCCTACCACACTAAGTACAACAACTTGCATGCTGTACATCAATTATCAATTTTTGAGTTGAGGATCTCGGATATCTCAAATTCAGTTTTGCCATCGATTATGACTGGGGGCAGAGGTGGTTGAATGTGATTAGGAATGGGGTTAGGAGAGGCTGGCTCAAGCATTGAAATGTGGAATACAGGATGTACTGCATTCATGTAGCCTGGGAGTTTCAGAGTAACTGAGTGAGTACCAGGATGTGCAATGATTTCAAATGGACCCAAAAACTTCTCAGCTAGCTTTTTTGCAGGATGGGTAGTCCTGAGGAATTTGGCTTTGATAAATGTGAGACTGCCAATAGGAAAGTCTGGAGATGGAAGTTGTTTAGTGTCAGCTGAGGATTGGTACATTTGTTGAGCATCAAGGATATTGGTTCAAAGTTGCTGGTGCAACTCATCCAGGTCGATTACAAAGTCTTGTGCTTGTGATGAAGCAAGGTCACATTTGGGATAAATGGTGAGATTGGGATGATAGCCTTTGTTGGCAAAGAAAGGCAAGACTCCAGTGGTGGCACTGGGAGCATTGTTATAGGCAAACTCTGAAAGGGTAATAGCAAAGCACAGTTGTCTTGTTGATAGTTTCAATAGACACAAAGGTACTGTTCTAATGTCTGATTAGTATGCTCAGTCTGGCCATTGCCTTCGGGGTGATAGTCCAAGGTGAAATGCAACTTCATGTCGAGGGCTTTCCCAAGAGAACACCAGAAGTGAGAAACAAATTCCGAGCCTCTATTTGAAATGACATGAGAAGGAATGCCATGTTTGGAGAATATGTGAAGTACCAAGAGTTAGTGATGGTAACAGAAGTGGGAATGAAGATAGACTGTTTGGAGAAGCAGTCGACTATGACTAGGATGGCCGTGAATCCCGAGGACATGGGAAGCTGCTCAATGAAGTCCATGGATATCAAGTTCCAGGGTTTATCTGGTACTGGAAGCTGTTTGAGTAATCCATATGACTTGTGATGTTACGATTTATTCTGCATACACATCGTACAGGACTTGCAGTAGTCTTTAATGAATGAGCGCATGCCAGGCCAATTGTAGTCGTGTCTGACAAGGTCTATGATTTTGTTAATTCCGAAGTATCCAGAAAGAATATGATCATGCTTATATTGTAACACACATAAGCATAAGTTTTGGGCCTCGGGAACGTAGATGCGATCGTCGAATAGCAACAGACCGTTGGAATTAGTCTGCCACTTCAGGTCATTGTTATTCATGAGGTATTTCTGGGCTAAGGAGTCGGAGGGAAGATGATGTTTGATGTCGTTCAGGATACACTCGGTGTCCATAAGAATCAAGGCCCTCAGTATGGGTTCAATGAGTCTCGTGGCTCGAAGGGACGTGGTCAACTGATGTTGAGAGAAGATGGGTCAAAGGTTCTGGGGATTAATGGTGGGGTAGTCGCTCATCCCCTCCTTAAGGTAGACGTCCCATTGTCTAGTGAGCAAATCAGGATTAGTGCCCAAACAACCTGGTCTGAAATGAATGACAAGATTAAACTGAGAAAGGTATTCCGACCACTTAGCTTGACGTCTAGTCAACAACTTGGTTGTACAGAAGTAATCCAAGTTCTTATGATCGATGATGACATTGACAGGGTCACTGGAACCTTCTAAGTAGTGACGCCACTTTTGAAAACCTTCGAAAATAGCGAACAGTTCTTTATCATGAATGTCATAATTGAGTTCTGGAGAGGTGAAATTTCGGGAATGAAATGTGACAGGATGAAGCTTGCCGTCTGGGGAGTGTTGAGAGAGTATAGCTGCTAAAGCATAATCTGATGCATCTGTCTCCACAATCAAGGGCAACTCAGGAATCCAATGAGTTAAGATGGGGGCAGACATGAATGTCAGTTTCAGATTATTAAATGCATCTCTACACTCCTCACTCCAGTTCCAAGCCAGACCTTTGTGAGTGAGTCTAGTAAGAGGAGTCGTAATAGTGGAATAGTTGAAAATGAATCTTTGATAGAAGTCCACAAATCCAAGGAATGATTGGACGTCTTTGACTTTACATGGCTTGGGCCATTGAGTGATGCATTTGACCTTGCCCCCTGCCATTGTAAGACCCTTGGGTGATAGGATATATCTGAGGTATTTGATGGATGTTTGGTGAAAGGAACATTTGTCTTCTTGGGCGCAAACATTGTGTTTGCATAATCATTGAAGAACTTCATGAACATGTTCGATATGCAAGGATTCGTCATTGGAATAGATGAGGATGTTGTCCAAATAGACTATGGTGCAATTGTCTAATAGATTGCCAAAAATGTCATTCATCAAGCGCTGAAATGCAGCAGGGGTGTTAGAAAGTTCAAAAGGCATGACAAGCCACTCAAAGGATCCATAACATGTCCTAAAGGTTGTCTTCCATTCATCCCCTTCTGCAATTCAAATGAGGTGATAGGCATGTCTGAGGTCGATTTTATTGTATATACAAGCTTTCTTGGGGGCATCTAAGAGGTCAGAAATAAGGGGAAGTGGATAATGGTCCTTTTTCATAATTCTGTTTAGACCACAAAAGTCTATGCAGAGTTGTAGGGAGCTGTCCTTTTTGTGTACAAATAGTACTGGGGCGCCATGTGACAAATGTGAGGGTCAAATGAAGCCCATATTGAGGTGTTTGTCGATGAAATCTCGTAGTTATTGGAGTTTGGATACTGAGAGGGAATAAATGGGTCCAAGAGGGGGAAAAGTGCCATCCTCAAGGTTGATCTTGAGATTGTAGGGTCGATGAGGTGCTAGTGTATTACTGCACTGTTTACTAAAGACATCAGCGAAGTCATGTTAGAATTCTGGAACATGCTGTTTAATGCTATCCAGGTTGTCGGAGGAATCAACTATAGTGGAGCCTCGAGCATATTTGTCAAGATCCATGAGGTCGAGTTGAAAGGCTTGCGAACCTTCTAGGTTGCAGGCACAAACAAACACTTCTGTATTAACTAGGGCTATCCATGGTACCTCCAACTTTAGAGATGGCAATGGATTGCTAGGAAAGCAGGGTGCTAGACTGTGAAGCAGTGGTTGAGGCCTGAGGTGTTGGAACAGTGGTCAGTTTCGTAGACTTGAAGGTTATACTGCCCAATACCCAGTTAATTGATGGATTGTAGTGGGTGAGCCAGTTGAATCCAAGTACTGCAGAGCAACTGCTGTCCAACGTTGTTACGTAGAAAGTAACATTCTGAAGTTTGCCAGTCAGAAATCAGATTGGAATCGTAGTGGTCTGAGTAATGACAGAGTTAGTAGAACCATCAAATAATTTCAATGGAATAGCAGGAACTGAATTGGTAGGCAAAGAATATTTTGGCACAACTCATGATTCAATAAAGCAGTCTGAAGAACCACAATCTTGTTGGGTTTATTCCGACGTATCAAGCCGAATACAGTTAAAACCTCCGACATTCCTCATTATTTTTGACAAGGAACTATTGGTATACTTTTCGTTCATTTTTCTCTTATTTTTCTTCTATTTTTAAGATCCAAAAATCGCTGTATCATTACATTCTAGGCGACACAATACCGAGATTCAAACTCTGCTAGAGCATCGCGCAATCCTCAAAAGTCGAAATTACGGTCATATATGACATCACACGGCCCATATTATTTGCATGCACTCACGCACAGTAGTATTCCCTCCTCAGTGTTGACCACACACACACTGAGGGGGTGAGCAAAATAATTCTAGTGTACAATACAAAAACTAAATTTTTCTGTAGTTCTTTTACTAGGTAGTTATCTTTTATAAAACTGAGTGTTGACCACACACACACTGAGGGGTTCTTTTACTAGTCTGTGTGTTCCTTGTGTTCCTACTCAAATCATATTAATCTATTTGAGCCCATTTTCCTACACGGTTATGGGCCCTGGGGACAAGTCAGACAAGTTAATGGCTGTGGAGAAGTTGTCTACTGATGGTTCCAACTGGCCATTATGGAAAGCAACTCTCCTAAGCTATTTTTAATCCAAAAGCCTTCTCAAACACATCGATGGCACAGCCCTCAGGCCTCCGGACCCTCCTACATTCCCTCAAGGTCATATCTTTACAGATGATGAGGAGACGCTATTAGATAAAGATGAGGAGAGGTTGGAGAGATATATGTCAAGAGAAGGCCAGGTTAAGGCTCAACTTATCGTCTCTGTGTCAGAGTCGCTGGCCCTGATGATTCAGAAGATGAAAACTGCGAAAGAGGCATGGGATGCACTAGTCACCGAAATGACAAGGAAGCCCAAGATGGTAGTTGTAACTCTTCAGCGCCAACTCCGGAATATCAAATGTGCCGAAGGTGATGACCTGAGGGACCATCTAGATAAAGCCCAAGACCTCTATGCACGGCTCAATGAAATGGGAGCCACAATCTCTGAAGTTGAATTCATTGACATCATTCTTGCCTCATTGCCACCCTCTTATGAAGCCGTTATGAATTCCCTTACAACTTCTCTTGAGGAAATGGGCATACCTTTAGACCATGCTAATATTATCAGGGTCCTAAAAGCCCAATACGATAGGTGTAAAACCCTATCAATTTCTCAAGAGGAGCAAGTTTTTGTAGGGACATCTACCAAACCGGTACCAACTGGGCAAATAAAGATATGCTCTAACTGCAAGAAAAAAGGTCATACTATCGAGACCTGTTGGGCAAAAGGGGGCAGAAAAGAAGGCCAGGGACCGAGACAAAAAAGGCGCGCTAAATTCACATCCAAAAACAGAAAAGGGAAAGCAAAAGCTACTACAGCTGAAGATGAAATCTTATCCGAAGGTGATAATGAAGAGTCCGCAGCGTTCAACAATTTCGACCCAACCACTCTGATGAGCGGTCCTTCAGGATCGGTCGTTATATTGGACACCGGCGCCAGTTCACACATGATGCTGCACCGGAATATCTTACAACACTATCGCGCATTCCCAGAGCCTCGCAAGATTCATGCGGCCAATAAGGGCGTGTTTGAAGCCCTCGGATCTGGCCAGCTCATCTTGCATACAACGGCAAATGGGAAGAGAGCTTCTATAACATTAAGAGACACGCTCTATGCGCCATCGATCGCGTTCACCCTAATCTCAATAGGCCGCTGTGATAATGCGGGGTACCGGACCGAGTTTGCGCATCAAAAATGCGTCATTAAAAATCCTCTCGGCCATATATTGATGCAAGCGCCTAAAGTCCGCGGTCTTTACCGCTTAAACGACGTTTCACCAATACACTCCCTTAATATATGCCTTTCTGCCATGGAGATCCATAAGAAACTTGGACATATCTCAGAGAAATCAATGAGATACCTACTCAACCATGGCATGGTAACGGGCATCGATCCAAGCTCTATAGATGACAGAATCTCCTGCGAAGCGTGCATCAAATCCAAGATAACACGCAAACCTCTTCCCCAAGAGTCAAGTGAAAGATCGAAGAATCCCGGGGATAAAATTTACACCGATGTTTGGGGCCCTGCCAGGCACCCAACCATCGATAAAAAAATTTATTATATATCATTCACTGATGATCACTCCCGGGAATCAGTCTTATATTTAATGAATTCGAAGGATCAGGCGTTTCAAAAGTACAAACTTTATGAAGCTATGCTACTTCGCCAACGGAACATTCATATTAAAGTGCTCATATCCGATCGAGGGGGCGAATATACTAGTAGTGAGTTTGAGGATTATCTAGCTAAACAGGGTATGCGACATCGACTAACGGTGCATGACACTCCTGAGTCGAACGGTGTAGCCGAAAGGCTCAACTGCACCTTAGTAGAACGCACGCGTGCTATGTTAATTGAATCCGGTCTCCCCAAAACACTATGGGGATACGCGATTCAACACGCTAATTACCTCAAGAACCGCACATATACGCGAGCTTTACCCAATAAAACGCCTTATGAAATGGTCCATCATAAAAAACCCGACTTACAAGATTCACACGCATGGGGAAGCAACATCTATGTAAAAATCAATCAAGGAGACAAGCTATTATCAAGAGCCAAGACCGCTAAATGGATCGGTTATTCTACACAGAGCAATGGTCATTTTATTTACTGGCCGGACTCCCAGAAAGTAACAACCGAGCGTAATGTTCTCTTTAATGAAGGGCCAAAATTGGCTCCTATCGTACCTACCGAGGAAACACCGGTATTTACCCCCATGCGAGCCAAAAGCATTCAGGCGTCACACCCGATCGCGTCAGCGCCTATGGTACCAGCTGCGCACCTCCTGCTCGAAGAAATGAGCGGGGATGAAATGAAATATGCACCGGACACCGGTCTTGAAAACCTGCAACCGAGTCAACAGGCTACTACCGGCCTGAATGAAAGCAAGCCCTTGAGAAGGAGCGCCCGTATATGCCTCCAACAAGAACGACCGGTCACTGATCCAATAGAAAAAACATCATCTACTCGTGAAGCTAGCGCACAAATTAGTACGCTAGCAGAAGAAATAAGTCCGGACAGCGATGAATTGGCCATTAGCGTGACACTATTTTCAAATAATGAATTTACGGGTGAAAAGTTCAACTTACCTGCCAATGCCGATGAAGCTTTAGATAATCCGATATGGAAGAGATCTATGAACAATGAATATAATGCTCTAATCGAGAAACAGACATGGGATCTTGTCAAACCACCCACTGATGCTAACATTGTTGGCAGTAGGTGGACATTTGTTCAGAAAAGAGACTCACAAGGGAAAATCTATAAAGCTAAATCACGCATTGTAGCTCAAGGGTTCACGCAAAGCTTCGGCATTGACTACGAAGAGACGTACGCTCCCGTTGTCCGCTTATCATCCTTACAAACAATATGCACGATCGCAGCCAGGAACGACTGGCCCATCCACCAGATGGATGTTGACAACACTTACATAAACGCACCACTCAAGGAACCCATTTACATGAAACAACCACGCGGATATGAACGTGGATCTGAACATCATGTACTTAAATTAAAAAGAGCCATGTACGGACTCAAACAATCTGGACATGAGTGGTATCATTGCCTATCCAGCGCATTACAAAGTCTCGGATTTACAATATCGGCCTCAGATGCCGCCGTATTCTACAGACACGGACAAAAAGGGCATGCAGTCATAGCTGCAGCTACGGACGATCTCACAATTACTGCCGCTGACTTGGAAATTGTAGACGAAATCAAACACGACCTCTCCCAGATCTTCAAAATGAAAGACCTCGGTGAGATATATTGGTTGCTCAATATGAAAATTGAACGTGACCGAAAGTCACGTACAATTGCTTTTTCTCAACCGGCGTATATTGACAAAATCGTTAGCCGGTTCGGTCTACAAAACACCAAAACACATGCAACTCCAATAGATCCGAATATCAAGTTATCTAAAGAGCAATGCCCAAAGACAGATAACAAAAAAGAAGAAATGAAAAAGATCCCATATCAACAAGCGATCGGCTCTCTCATGTGGGCGGCCGTTGCAACGCGTCCAGATATATCATTCGCTGTATCTTTACTCTCACAATTCCTCGACAATCCCAGTAAAATACATTGGGAAGCGGCTAAGAGGGTATTCAGATATCTAAATGGAACTAAAGACTATAAATTAGTTCTAGGCAAAAACTGCAAAGGACTCGTTGGATATGTGGACGCCGATTGGGCATCTCAAGATCACCGCCATTCAATTTCCGGATACCTCTTTCAAATTGATGGTGGATCAATCTCTTGGAGTTGTCAAAAGCAATCCATTATAGTGCTGTCTTCGACCAAAGCGGAATTCATCGCTCTTACACACGCAACTAAAGAGGCACTTTGGACATGCCACTTAATCACTGAAATATTTCAACCTATCCATTGTCCAATCAAGATCCATTGCGACAATCAATCCGCTATTGCCATCACACACGGTAACCAACAACATGCGCGAACGAAACATTTTGACCTTCGACTCTATTTCATATGCGACTCGCTCAAAAATAATGACATCGTCATCCAATATTTACCGACTGACCAAATGCCAGCGGACATCCTTACTAAAGGCCTACCCGGCCCGAAAGTGAAGATGATCACTGAAAAACTAAACTTGTATTAGGCTTGAGGGGACGTGTTGGGTTTATTCCGACATATCAAGCCGAATACAGTTAAAACCTCCGACATTCCTCGTTATTTTTGACAAGGAACTATTGGTATACTTTTTGTTCATTTTTCTCTTATTTTTCTTCTATTTTTAAGATCCAAAAATCGCTGTATCATTACATTCTAGGCGACACGATACCGAGATTCAAACTCTGCTGGAGCGTTGCGCAATCCTCAAAAGTCGAAATTACGGTCATATATGACATCACACGGCCCATATTATTTGCGCGCACTCGCGCACAGTAGTATTCCCTCCTCAGTGTTGACCACACACACACTGAGGGGGTGAGCAAAATAATTCTAGTGTACAATACAAAAACTAAATTTTTCTGTAGTTCTTTTACTAGGTAGTTATCTTTTATAAAACTGAGTGTTGACCACACACACACTGAGGGGTTCTTTTACTAGTCTGTGTGTTCCTTGTGTTCCTACTCAAATCATATTAATCTATTTGAGCCCATTTTCCTACAAATCTAAGAGCATAACAAGAGGAAGTTTGGAAATAAGAGAACAAGACAGATTAAGTATTAGCAAAGTTTTTGAAGTCTCAGAAGTAGAAGATATGCGAGAAATAGGAGAAAGGGCATTCAAGAATAGCATGTGAGAGAGGCTAATGCAATCCTCAGCTTGTGCATTTCTGAGGTTGCAGCTCATTTTTTCGACTCTGTCGCTGCATTGTCTTCGGCATTGGTGTCGGATGTACTTGCCTTAGTCACACTGTCAAGTACATGTACCGAGGACCCGATAACTCGGCGGTACCGACTAAAATACTCCATTAGTAACCAAGCACGAACCATTCAATGAGTTGTTCTTGGCCAGACGCACATATCGGTCACACCCCTCATTCCTATGCCCACTCCTCACTCCTTGGTCCGCCTCACCTTGGCACTTCCTGCCCTTGTGTTATCTTCGGTTATGGCCTTGTTTTACAATCGGGCATGTCCTATTGTGCTAGGGCACGTCCTATTATTCTGACCTTCATTGTTCTATTTCCACCCTACATCTCTTATTCTAATTTTACTCGTTGTGGACAAT
>QLPG01008100.1:0-12622 GCA_003314385.1 Gomphus sp. MG54 | reverse complement strand
CCCTGGACGATGACTGCTTCAACAGGTAACCTGCTACAAAAAGATCAAAAAAAAAAAAAAGAGAAGACCCTGGCAAGGGTGCCACGTACCATAGGAATCATGGAGCCTGATGGTACAAGCACAAAGAGTCCTCAACTCATCANCGCGGCGTGGACATTTGTTCGTGGATGACGGATGTACGGAACCGAGACCGGTGTATCGCGCGTTATGCATGCTGCGTGGATGCTTGTACATGGATGTAGGATGGTTGTTTGGTCGGTACTGGCGAATAATGGGACCTCGGTATGTGTACTTGACAGACCATCAGTGCTTATCAATCAACAAGTCATCCTAGAAAACAATCAGGGAACTCCTACAGTCATGTCCATCTTAATTACCACCTCAATTAAGCTTAGGACCTCGAGGGCTCGGTCCTAGTAGAGGGATACTGTTATGGCCCATGCCGCCAATAAACCCACATTAATCCCCACAACCACCTGCACCATTTCTGGGACCTTTCTGACTGCCCAAAGCCTGAACAACCGCTTTCTGAATTCCATTGTATCAACCCGAGGTTCTGTGTTCCCGAACCTCCAAAGATTCCAAAAGCCAAGGTTCCGCTCCTTTGATAAATGACACGCAGGATCATCACGTACCTTACTCCCTTGTTCTTCGTTCTATATTGCCCCTTGTACTCTCTTCCCCCCTTGTCTTTACTCGGCAAAAGTTAGTACAAAGACTAGATACATGTATATAAGACACCAGTTGACTGGACTATTCACCAGTACAAATATCGACTTAATTCTGCATCTTAGTTTCCGATTCAGTTCCGGTAAAATTTCTGACTTTCCAAAATTAGGGACAGATGATCGAGGAGGGCGCAACACATAAGTTGAAGCCAAGTCCCTGCGACCTCAAACCACTCAAATTACCTGGTACCGTGAACAGTCTTAGACCCCCCGGTGCTTCCCATCTTTCTGCCCCTTTCCGATTCCGACCGTGAACCTGCGACCTTTAGTCTCTCCATCTCTGGAGTATAAACCCCCTCTTGAAAACCATTCGGAACCTCTGGAAATCCTTCCGGAAGCCTCTAGCTAAGTGCCAACATGCAGATTTAACAATATAACATCAGCCTTGTCTAACTCAGCTAAAATAGTATCTAGCTTGTTGCCAGATCCTTGTGCAAAATGGTAGATACAACACTTGAGTCACGTGACCTTGGCAGATTCCATATGTCCTCTACCTTACCTGTGGGAATGTCCTTCTATATATGGAATATTTCCTTATATGGGTGATTACATCAGTGCAAAAAATTTGTGACCACAAAATTTTTGACTGTGTCAGACTGTGTCAAGTATATGTACTGAGGATCCGGTAACTTGGCAGTGCCGACCAGACATTCCATTAGTAGCCATATACAAGTCACTCGATGCGTCGGTTTTGGCTCAGCACCCATACCGTTCGCATTCTTCACTCCCATCCTATGTCTACTCTTGACCCCTCACTACCTATTAACCCTATCATGACTACTCATTAATCCTTGATCCACCTCACCTTGGGACTTCCTGTCCTTGTATTATCCTCGGCCATGACTCTATTATAGTCAGTCACTCCCTATTGTCCTATCCTTGGTCATGTTTCTATTATTCTATCCTTTATTGTTCTATCCCTGTTTTACATTCCTTTATTCTAATTATACTCGTTGTGGACAATACCCACATGCCCTGCATACCTTATTGTTCTACATTCCTTATTCCACATATTGCTTCTTGACCTATATAAGTAGGACATGCATGTACATATTTCCTCATTCTGGGTATTGACTAGGCTTAGGCCCTTCTACCTTCTTCCCCTCTGTTAAGTCCTTGACTCGGGCCAGCATCAGCAGCATCCTCCTGAGTATCCATCTGTTGCAAATTGGTGGCATACATGGCAAGTAGGGTGTAACGCACGAGTACATTGAAGCCAACACCACTACTCTTAGCCTGCAGGACTTGGCCATTGTCTGCCCGACCCCTCAGCAGTCCCGAAGACTGTTAGTACCCAAAGCTTGACAGACTGCTTAAAACTGTGATTATGAATTTTAGAAAGGTGTTTAAAAGGTTTGATATACTACATTTGCAATAGTGATTTTTTTCAAAAAGTAAAACCAAGACTATGTACATATAGTTCTATGACATTGATCTGTGGTCTCAGAATCATTTTTTTGTCAATGTTGCTAGATCCTTGTACAAAATGGTAGATGTGACTTGAGTCACGTGACCTTAGCGGAAACCGTTTGTCCGCTACCTAAGAAAAAAAAAGTTTCTCTTAGATTTCTTGTGATTTTTTTTGCTGTATTTTTTAACATAATAAAGAAATAGTAATTTCTGGGTAAAAAAAAGTCTTGACATTGTGGTTATGTTTTTGCATCTAAAATTTTGTCTGATAAGTCAAGAAGAGTCATTAGTAACAACGCCACACTACAAGTACAGCCGCAAAGAAATTTTGCGTTGTTGAACTCTGTGCAAGAGTATAATAGTCTATTGTCGTACTCGTCTAAAGGCGCCTATTTTCCTCCCGAGGTTTTGAATAGTACAAGACCTACTAACGCAATGGAGTATCCCAATACTTGTATTGGTGTGATAGTCGAGCCAAACAGCAATACAGAGCCTGTGATTAATAGAATGTCCTGCACAACGAATTTAGCAATCGAAATGCTCTTCAATAAAGATGGGCGCCCCGCACCTTGAAAACCCCAGCTAATGTCAGGACGAGTCCACCTCCTACACTGACAAGAAACACGGCAGCCACGTTCAAGAGGAACGCAACGCATGCATTGGAAATGAGAAGCAGAGGTCCAATTGAGGCCAGCTGGAAAAATGGCTCAAAGCCCTCGGTTACAGGGAGGAGCAGGAAGTTTATCGCGGCGCACACCTACGTACAGCCCATCAGAGGCTAATAGAAAGACAAAAGTGGAAGGGGACACGCACAGGTGCGTAATAGTGCAATGAAACGAGAGGGTCCATCTTGAGTCCTTGAAGTAAGAGCTGTATCATGACCAAACGCGATGCCTCAAACTTTTTCCATGCCCCACATAAGCAAGGTAACAAAAAATACGAAGATATGCTTACCACAACAGCCAGTGCCTGAACGATGAAACCAAACATATCAAAACGCAGCTCGCCATACGATGCTAGACAGACGCCGCCAGAGATCATGAAGACAATGACAGCTAGCCGCTTTGATGGTTCCTGAATTCGTCCGACAAAAGATATCAGGAGGATAGCGACCGGTGTAAATGCCTAAGCACAGGGAGTCAGCTCATGAGCCATACTAATCATGCAATTGGAACACCTTGAGCATTTGAATGAACGAGACGGTCAGGTAGAGATATGCAGTGTTACTGAGTACCAAACTGCAACTGAACACCACTCCAATGGGTAGGATCGATTTGAAGAATAGCTCCTTGGTCATGTTTACATCTCGAACGCCATCCAACAGGTGGGTTGTGCGCTGCAGGACTCGTGTGCCAATCGTCGCGAACAGCAGATGCCATGTGACGAGAAAGACAGGGAACTTGAAGCCAGCGCTGTTGTACACCCAGTTGTTGTATGTGATTACGGACGAGGAGAGCACGATCCATATTGGGATGATAACTGCCGCAGAAAGAGACCTGCGGGAAGAAGATAAGGTGGATGGAGCAGGCAGTGGTGTAATGGGCGTGGTCGGGGCGGACTTGTAGTCCGTCTCAGAGAGAGCGATGTCCACTTCTTCGACGGTCTTGTCTGAAGTCATTGAGTGACCGCTGGCAGGTTTCTGGTGTGCGGAATATGTAGAAGTCGAAGGTCAGAAGCGTGGCCGTGGGGAAGGCTCAGAGAGAAAGGGAGCGTTGGCAAAGGAAAGGTTAATCAACGAGGATACGTGGAATGGGTAAAAATGAACAACGGGTATATGTAGAATATGAATCATAAGAATAGGGCGCCTTACGCCCCCTGGATCAAGGTCTTCGAGGTTCGATGTATAGCATGGTTTTCACTTCCCTGTCACACAATCACTTAGTTGCCGCTATTGAAAACTTTGCCGACCAGCGCCATCATATCTATAAAGAGTTCTAGACACGTCGTATTTACATATATGTTCTTCAACGTCCACAGCGGCCAGCTGGGATATCCTTGATAATCCTTGATAATTGTTAATTGTGGGTACAACATTTACGAGACGACGTTGTTAGGCTAAGAGTCTAGGGTTTGCAGTTGTGTGGTACCTCGACGAGGTTTTAAATGATACGCCTGTCGTTATGTAAGCTCTTGCTTACTTCATATTTTTCGGTTTATGCCGCTGAGTTTAAACTGTCTCGGTTTGAGTTCCACAAAGGAGGTCAGTGCCATTCCCCATCGTCCGTGACGACAAATCTAAATGGTCAAGACTTTATACCAGATAACTCTTTCCTAACGACGTCGCGGGATACGACGCGCTTTTCAGCGTGGCACTCGTCGACCTACCTCCGTACCTGTCGTGTTCTTTGTCCAATGGACGTTGTAAGTCACTCCACGGTCTTTCTTGCAACCTCTCATCAAATTCTCTCCTATAACTTCGCTTGTTATCCCTCAGGACGAAGTGGAAGTTGAAATTGAAGTGACGCCGGCCCCGGACGAACAGCTCCACCTTACGCTCGCCTCGCAGTTCAATCCTTTTCCGTTCACCCACGATGCGCGCAACGCCATATTCGCCCGTCGTTCTCTCATGTCCGATGAGCTTGTGTTCGATCTCCTCCTCGAGCAAGCATCCATCGCTTCTCCCCAGTCCCTCTTTCCCCCCGACTCGCACGAGACCCTCCTCGACCTTCTCACCGCCATAGCCAAGTGTCCCTGGGACTCTCTTAAGAAGTCATGTCTTCTGTTTTATCTACTGTCTTATGTCTCCTCAGACGTAGCGACTGAACACGCCAAACGTTGGGCGCTACCCGTCCATTTTGTACATCTTGCTCATGCTTGTTTCCTTCTGGATTTGGGCACCTCCGATGATCTGGCACATGCGGTATCTCTTCTATCAGATGCACGAATAGTCCAAGATCTCTCCTCAAAAATCTTGCACACCCTTTCCCTCGCGCCACAGCCTACGTCCTCCAGACTGGTCCGCACATACGTCCGAACGGCGCAGCCTGTACTTGAAACATATGAGGACCTCGCAATATACCTCCGTGCGCTGTTGGAGTATAGTCTGGCCGACGCTTGGGCGTTTCAACGGACGTTTTCTGAAACATCGCCATTGCGCAATCAACTGTTCAGAACCATCTTGGATGGCTGTTTCATTCGTAAGTCATGTTTACACCCTCTTGTGTGTTCTAGTTTTTAGCTCAGAACACAGCGCCCAAACCTTCTGTCCTTCCTCATCTTTTATCACTACCTCTCACGACATTTGAGTTCTCGCTTCTCCACTCCTATGCTCTTTCACCACCAGAGGAGCTTACTCCCGCCGCGCATTCAATACTCCAAGATCTGATTACCGTCCGACTACTTCACTCTGGCAAATATAGCGACGCTATCAAGCTCTCACGCGCTTTCGATACGCTCAACACAAAGTCGCGTGCAGGTAACACAGCATCGTTACACAAAGCCGCCACAGATCGCCAGCAGATGATGCGCGATGTCCTCGCAGTTGTTCCAGAAGTGCAACGCCGTCAGCTGGAGCTTGAATTTAGCGACGAGCAGATAGACGGTGACCTTACTGCATTGGGTGCCTCCTGGGAAAGCATGGGCAGTGATATCAATATGTCATGGGAGAATTTAGGAGCGTCTGAGGGTGCAAAGGCAAACGAACGTGCACGTTCAGGTAGGCTAGAGGGTTCTCCTGCACCTAAGCCTTCTGCAAAATCAGCCCCACCCAACACACCCTTTGGGCTGTTCTCGTCTCCTGCTAACTCTGCACACAAGCGCAAGACAAGTGCGCATCTCTCTACCAACATTTTCGGCACTCCTACCTATGTGGGAACAAATCCACCTAGCCTACCCACAATTCCTACTCCTGGCCTAGATGCATCCATGGCGGCAGGGACATCTGCCATCTCTCCCGCTTTTCGTCCACCCCAGCGGCCGACTTTCGGGAATACACCGACGCGTCAGCCACATCCCATCCTCAATGGTATTGGACAGGCCTCTGTGCCACGATCAGGAACAGGACGAGACGCTCATAATATGTTCTTTATCCCGGAACCTCAGCGACCAGGTATCGGATTATTTGGTGGGCAGGCGCAAGGTGAGAGAAGCAATCATTTTTCGACGCCCAGGACGCGCCATACGAGTGGTGAAGGGAATGATGCAGGCGAGAAACAACCTGGACAGGATAGAATGCTAGAAGATGGAGGAGGGCAGGTCCCAGTGGAGGATGTGATGATGGTTGACTCGGACGACCCCGACAGTTTTGTCTTGCGCGGTCGACGGCGGACTTTGTATCGTCCACCTGGGCAGACTGACACAATACATGCGAATCTAGACCCAGGCACAGAACCCGGCACCAATTCCATGAATGGCACACACGTGAACGGTACGACATTCTTCGGACGACGCCAAGACACAATCCCCAATGACCCAGTCCATACGCGACCCAAGTCTTCTTCATTTAGCACCAAAATTCTTCCTGGTGGATTTGCTTCTTTTGAACTCAACGAAGGCGCTCCGGCCCCTCCCCGACCTGGTGCAGCACACCCAGCTACACATGCGCAGCAGCCACCTTCTCCCTCACCCCCACCTCCACGATCTACCCGCGCCCGTACCCGGCGCACTGGGACCAAATCCGACCCGCAGAAGATTCCAGGCGCGCTGTTCCATGATGACGACGCGGACGACGAGGCTGGTGAGGATCAGGACAATGTTCCCTCTCTTCTGTCCGTTCCGTCCAAGGCGGCAGCGGCGACGGCAGGCCGTCACACAACGCGCCCCGGTCGAGCCAGCAGTACGGTGGAGTCTGGAGATGAGGAAAATCCTCCAAAAAGGTCGCTGCGGCGGTCCTCGCGAATATCATCGTCAGCTGGGCTTTCGCCTGAGCAGCAGCCATCATCACCTCCACGACCTGAAAGGAGAGCAGGATCCAAGCGGTCTGGAAGAGCTCCTGCTGTTGCCGGTGATGGCACAGGACGACGAAAACGGAAGAACGCAGATGAATAAGCGTATATCCAGATAAGACTTAGTATGTTTTGTATAAATGTCTCCGTGCACTATTACAATATGGCTATTTCACCTCTTTTCCGAATGCCTGAGCGGGCTTTAATTTTCAGTATGTACGAAACCAATTTATATCAATAATGGTTAAACGAAAAGGGAACATCTCATATGAACGCGTGTGAACTTGCATGCCTGAATCAGGATATTAAAGAAGCTCAAATATACACGAAGCAATTGATAAATGAAGGCTATGACCAGGAACAGTATCTCAAATGAACGCTGATAATTTTGTTCTAATAGCTACTTCCGTTCACCTGCAAGATGTGATCAGTGCTATCACTCGAGGGTTCAATTAAGAGATGGTAAACACACTTTGTCCTTCACCTGACCGAGATACTGTTGATAGCTCGGCATTTGCTCCGAACGATCCATAATTAGAGAACTCAACGCCCAGAGACGTAAAGGCGCTTCGCCATCTTCCTTCACGACATAGAGGTGCGGCCAATACGGTCCTCTACGCATCTCACGAGTCTTTGCGATGATGGCATTAACACGCTGTGAGAATGAGTTCTCGAGCACGGGTAGGGTTGTCTGCATCCAACAATCAGGGACATTCGCTAAACCGCTATCGTTAACGCATACCTTGCCCCCACGTAATTGCTCGTAAGATGGCAGGTTAAAGACATCTTGTACGAGCTGTGGCACGGCGTCACGACCGACCCATAAGAACATGGTCTGTCCGTCTTCTATTAAGAAAAGACCATGGCGTTCTAATCGTTCAGAGGTTAGTGGCAATGGTGGAGGTAAGATGATGCCGTTGTCCCCGACGGTACCAGCCTGCAGGTCCAGTTCATAAGTGATGGTGTATGTATGTCACAGAGGAACTCTTACTTCGGGGGGCATATTGTGAAGAGAGTAGAAATTGGGGTGAATATACGGGATAAGCTGCTGCGATGGTAGTGTCGTCAAAAGGGCTTGAGCATATGCCCTTAGATCGGATGGTATCTGAGCGCTTTGTCGAAGGCCCACCTACGCGAAAAATATGTGAGTCTGAAGCCGCCATGCTTGCTTAAACAACTGACATGCTTAAGCAAACCAAGGCATAAGAGCGGGAATAGCTTCATGTTGTCAGAGATCGCTAATTGAGCGCTCGCACTGCTACCTGCCGCGGTCATGCTACTCTTGTACGTGGTCAGAATATCGACCAACTTGTTCGTGATCGCGTCCCGCGCATCCTCGAGTTTGTGAGAGATGGTGCGCTCAACTGCCTTGTTAGCAAAGAGCGTTGCGAGGGCAATCTCATCAACCGAGGAATATAACTCGGAAAGATTAGATGTTGTGGGAAGGGCCAGATTAACAACACGGATTCGACGTTCACCAAAGCAAGAAGTGTGAAGAACCGCAGTTTGGAACACCACAAAGGGTGCGGTGATCGTCTCTTCTATTTGAACTTCAATCGCGTATGATTGATCGACGGGAACAGAGGGCATTGCAAGGAGATCCGTCGAGCGTACAAAAAAGTTTCCATGGAACTCGGACATACGCAGTCCTAGAGTAAATGTAAGATGACCAGATAATATATATATATATTACAAACTCACCTTTGGACGCACGGACACGCATGACTGCCTCGAAACAGATCGCGCTAGAAAGTACAGTGCCAAACTCATGAGCAAATTTGAGAGCATCCTCAGATCGCGACGCATTAAACGCCGGATAAAAGTACGTTTGCCCCGATGTATAATGGGGGAGACAACCTGGTTGGAGATGTCAACATGCGCAGCGATATTCATTGAACTCGACGTACTCAGAGAAGCAACATCCGTGTATGCTGAACTGAACAAGAACATGTCAACCGAAACTTGGGCACGAGAACAGTCAATGGCAAAGGTTTTGTAGAATGACGAGGCAGGCTGAAGAAGGGAGGATTCCTACAAAAAGCGACTGTGAGAGCGTGCCGCAACAAAAAAAAAAAAGTACGGACCTTGGAGGTCCCTAAGATCTTAGGGTCTTCGCGGTTCTTCAGGGCACCAGCTCCCAAAGTGGGGAGACTAGCAGAGAGGACAATGAGTTTTCCTCCAATAGCTTGCTGTCATATCATGCACTATAGTGTAGTAAATGCTATTATAACAAATTAGCACTCACTATCAATTTAAATCCAGCTTGAAGGGCTGGGCCCAACGCACTACCAACAGTGTGAGATTCTTGGAACATATCACTAACCCTAGTGAGGAGTGCTTCTATAGCTCCGCGTGATTCCGTCAAATTAACAAGTAGGTCTGTGGGCTTAGGCAGGAAAACATCATCCAAATCCGACACGACCAGCATAGTAGACTCAGTCGAGCCGGGAGCCAAAGAAAAGAAGTATAATGCGACATCAAACGCTATAATCGCGATCTTCGTACGGTTGTCTTCGTTAGGGATGCGATCGAGAGATTCTAGGATTGTGCGGGTGGCAGTGGCTACCATGCCAGACTGGACGGCAGCGTGGCTAACGTCGATGAGGAATGTGTATACCGGCGGTTGAGGAGGCCTAACCATGTATTCTGTGGGTGCCACAAACTCGACGACGGAGTGGTTTAGTTCAGCACGAGACCACCTATCGCCAGGAGCATTCCGAACCTGGTCCCAATCAAAGAGCTGTGGAACCTCATTCGACATTGAACACATGCAACA
The DNA here is from genome assembly GCA_003314385.1 of Gomphus sp. MG54. NCBI lineage: Eukaryota > Fungi > Basidiomycota > Agaricomycetes > Gomphales > Gomphaceae > Gomphus > Gomphus sp. MG54. The sequence goes on along the minus strand of QLPG01008100.1, from coordinate 2,825 downwards.
CTTCCACCTAACGTAACTTAGAGATCTTGATTTGATAGAAATATAAATGCACAAACGGACCTGTTTCCACCGTCGATAAATTGTACATAAGGGTTGATGTAGGTTCGACACCGTCGACAACGAGCAATTACAGTATCCGTAACCACCGGTACTGGATCATCTCCGTCTTTAAGGGTACGATGGGGAGTGATGATGAGGCCCAAAGGGATTTTAGACTTGTTAAGCAAAGACGAAGAGGTTGGAATAGCGTTGAAAGTGGACCGTTTGTAAGAAGGATGAGCATTGGCATACGGAGAAGGAGAAATAGTTGCCTAAATCATCTATATGTTAGAGAAAACATGGAAAACATCAAAAAACAAATAACATTACGTTGGGAGGCATGCGGATCTCAGGCGGAGGTCTGTGTAGTTCACGAGGGTCAGGCTGGGTGGTGAGTAAATTAAGGGTATGGAGCGACAACTATGGGAAGATATATAAGTCAGTGTCCTAGAAGCACGAGAGTGGTACTAACAGGTGTTTGGCCGCCAACAGCGCCGGGCTGCAGGCCCATCTGCGCGAATTGGTTAGCCATTTGACCCATCTGTTGTTGTCCGCCAGGTGCTAATACAGGCGGCTGTTGTTGTGGATATTGACCATTCTGATAGCCACCCTCCGGGGGTGCAAAATATGTCTGCTGTTGCGCCTGAAAGCCACCTTCGGCAGCAAGACCTGGCGTGAAAAGCTGACTTCCTTGTTGGAGGGAGGCTTGCCCAGCACCGTATGAGGGGTCAGCAAATGCGGCCGGTTCTGAAGTGCCATAGTAAGCTTGAGTCTGCCCTGATGCATACTGGCGACGTTTTGAGTGCCCGGTAGTGACAGGTGCAACCGGAGGGTGAGCATCGATGGGCGCCGCAGGAGCTGGGGGAAACTGAGCAGGGTGCTCCCATTGCGAGTGTCCAGTAGCAGATTCTGTGTGAGTTGTACGCTTAATTTCCACTGAAACCCCAGGATTCATACGCACGCACCGATGAAGAGATGCCGTTGGTGAGTTGAATCCCTAGGAAGTTGGAACCTCGGTTGAGCAACAGCATAACATATACTCAGATATCGACACACCATTGAGCAACCCAGCCTGGGGGAATGTGAGGTGGTGTGTCCATTGCACGTATCGTGAAGGGAGGGTTCAGCTGTCTTGCCTTGTTTGAGTTGGTGGACCACTGACGTGGCAATTATGGAGCGCTTAATGAGCCACTTTCTGTTTAATCACTGCTTTTGACTATACAACAAACCGCCGTATGAAATAGACGGGATACATGTCATACCGAGATGCCCTGGTTGATATATCCATGCTGTTCTCATATTCAGGTCTTGATTCTGGCGATCAAGAAAAAGACTGACAGCGTGTTGCGGTATAGACAGCAAAATACAAAATCAAAGACCTTGAATGACAATGCATCAATCTACCAGCTAGCGGCGTCGGAAATCTTGTTACAGTAACTCGTCATACCAAACTTCTGCTCACTCTCGACTCTCCGTTTGATGCTGGCTCAGGCGCCCCAGCACTCCCTCCAACTTATAAGGTAGCGGACAAACGGTTTCCGCTAAGGTCACGTGATGTGACAGTCACAGTCACAAGTGCAAAAAATTTTGTTGTTGAAAAAAAAAATTGTATTCTGCTACAGAGGATGGTGATTTTTTTTAGAAATAACAATTGAGATACATTATATATAACATCAGGCTTGTCTGACTTAGCTAACATAGTATCTGGCATGATGCCAGATCCTTGTGCAAAATGGTGGATGTGACAGTTGAGTCACGTGACCTTAGTGGAAATGGCTGGCTGCAACAATAATATCCTACCTCTACCTTACCTGTGGGAATGTGTTTCTATATATGGAATATTTCCTTATATAGGTGATTACATCAGCGCAAAAATTTTGTGACCAAAAAATTTTTAACAGTGTCAGACTGCTTAAAAAATGTGTTTATGAATTTTGAGAAGATGTTTGAAAGTTTGGATATACTACACTTGCAATAGTGATTTTTTTCAAAAATTAAAACCAACAATATGTACATATAGTTCCATGCCATTGATCTGTGGTCTCAGAATAATTTTTTTGTCAATGCTGCCAGATCCTTGTGCAAAATGGTGAGCGTGACACTTGAGTCACGTGACCTTAGCGGAAACCGTTTGTCTGCTACCTTACATTCTATGTGCACCATTTCTTACCCTGTGTTTTCCAAAAAAAAAAAAAAACTCTGCAGATCCAAAACCGACTTCAGGTACGAGGACAGCCATCTCATCTGTTTACAGTATGTCAGGGAACAGTGGGGGAAATATCACTGTGGGCTTGATATTAAATCTGCTGTCCAAATTGTGGTAAAAAAGTAAATTCATGAATCATAGTATGCCATTGGAGGCGCAGGTTTACTTAATAGAGGCTCAAAAGGATCATATTCCCCTCATGCAGGTAGTGGATGATGGATGGTAAATGTGCTATATCCTGAGTTAAAATATACACCAGCTAATTCATTGGTGGAGCTGTGTTTTAGGTGCATGGAAATCTTTGAGCATATTGGTGGTCAAATCAATGTTGCTCTTGTAGGATTTGTAGATATAGCCCACATCTCCAGAAGCCCACCAGATTGTAACTTGTCTTTTATACCAAAGTCTCCACATTATCATATTCAAACACTGTTTTGGAACCGTTAAAGAGGTAACCCGAGAAGCGTGACAAAACTTTGGTGTGATAAAAGCCTGGTCAAGTTCTCCGACAAGACGACAGTAAGTTAATGCCTGTCCGGGTTGATATCCAAAAAGAATTGTTTAGAGGGGGCCTTGGCAG